>VUQH01032634.1:0-24914 GCA_015106775.1 Etroplus canarensis | reverse complement strand
TGAAGGCAATCACACCTTCTTGACCTGAGGAGAGGAAAAATGAGTGTATACCTTGACAAACTTCTTCCTTTGGCTGAATTGTGTGTGTGTGTGTGTGTGGGGGGGGGGTTCTTTACAAAAAAACTGACAAAAATAAAATGACAGGCAGCTAATCTGAAGGAGATTCAACTATGTAACAAAGCACAACAGGGCACAGCTGGTGATTGAGACACTGGATCATTAAATTCATGTTAAAGGGCAACATAGCATTAAATCTCCTGAGTTCAGGGAAGTGCTGTGCCATTTATAAAAATACATTTTGTCATAAACTCCAGAGTAGGTCTTGTGCTGCACAACACGTGGCTGTAATATGCTGTGACGGCTACTTTCCGACCCAGAATAATTGAGCTAAATGATCTAAAGACACAGATTTGATATTTTCCAGCCTCTTTGGAAGCTTTCGAGTCGCAGCAGCTTGTTAAAGATGGAAATGTTTCAGTCCACAGCATGAAGGATAGGCTGCGACTTTTCAGCATTGTTTAACAGCAGCTTCTGTGTGGATGCGGCAACTTGAAACCCGTGTTTGTCGTAGTTGGCAGTAAATCCTGATTTATTTGAGTTGTTCACAAAGTTAAGTAGGTTACAAACACACAGGAGAAGTCACATATACCTCAGAGCTGCACAGAAGAAATGGGAAAAACATACAAGTAACTAAAAATAAACAAAAAACAGAGGAACAGTGGTTTCCAACATGTAGGTTGGAACCCCACATGTGGCCGCAAGATTTAATTTGAGGGGTCCTGAGATGATAAAAGCTGAACCGTTTGTCTGTATGTGAAAGGAACAAGTCCACCCACCGAGCAATTATTAACAGATGTTTGTTCTGAGGTCTGAAATGACGTTCCACTTTAAAAGAGCAAAGCAAAATTCTGCATTAGGAAGCACACACGAAACAGGACTTTTAGAGTCTAGTCTGGAATTTTCAGGTTTTAGTTTCACTCGCTGCTGGCTTAGATTCAGGCAACTAAAACTGCTTAGTATAAATTTTAAAAAAAAATGTAATGTAATGTTAAACACAGGTCAGGAGGCTCTTTTTAGAGATTAACAGGGTACCAAGTTCTATCCCATGGAAAGGTGACGACATAGTATAAACACACTATAAAAATGGACCTAGCCACTGTGGCATCACCCATTAGTTTGTGAAGTTCCATTATGAAGCCATCCTAATGTCTTGAAACCAGATGTGATGAGACAAGCATGAATCTCAAACAGAAACTGCGTGCTAATTGGCTAATGACTTGTCATTTGACTAGCATCATGCGCATACCCTGAATAATCATCCTTTCTGGCACTTGAGCTTACCAAAATTTACAAACTCAATTTCATTGTGACCCAAAATGAAGGGAATACAGTGGTTAGCACTGATGCCTCACAGCAGTGGGGGTCCTGGGTTTAAATGCACCAGCCAGCGTGGGTTCTCTCCAGGTGCTCTGGCTTCCTCCCACAGTCCAGACTTTTGTGTTCGGTTAAGTGATTACTCTAAACTGGCTGTAGGTGTGAATGTTTCTCTTTGATAGACTGGCGACATGTACAGGTTGTATCTTGCCTCTCGCCCTTTGACAGCTGGGATAGGCTGCAGCCTCCTTGTGACCCTGAATTGGATGAGTGGAAAAAAAAAAAATGGATAACCCAAAATGAGTAACTGAGCCCATAAACTCTGTACTCTGATGGTTTCTTGGGCAGTGTCTCCTGAGGCCTAAAAGATCATTCACATTCAAAAGTAGTTTCTGAACTTACCCCTTTATGAACTGAGATCTTTTCATAATATTCTACACTGTAGATTCTGAAAGACCTAAATATGCATCGACAAGTGTTCCCTTTTGAACTGCTTAACAAGCATCTCATTCATTTTGGCAGTAAGGGTGAACCACGACCCACCCTTGCTTGCAAAGACTGAGCCTTTGATGGATGCTACTTTTATACCCAATCATGATACCTCACCTGTTCCCAGTTAAACCGCTTAACATAGACTCTTCTGAACTGGGGTTACTTGAATATTCTGTGAACTTTTCAGTCTTATTTTAACTCTGTCCCAGCTTTTGTTGAGCGTGTTGCAGTCATCAAATTCTAAATTGGTGTGTATTTGCAAAATACAACTAAGTTGTGTTATCAGGGTTCACATGGATTAAAATATCACACAGTTTAGCTTTTATTGTATTTTAAAAACTATCTCAACTTTTCTGTAAATGGGATGTGCAGATGGTAGTTTCCTGTCCATAGTTTTACAGGTTTCTGTTTCAATGGAGGTCCATGTCTTCATTGCAGTACCACCAGCGACCACTAACACATCTGAATGGTGGCGCAGTATCCAACGCTTGTAAAACTTTTTTGAAGAGGCAGTGAAGTTTCTTCAAATCAGACAGTTGCGGAATCTTTAGATTTTTTTTTCCCCCCTGGAAACTGTTTTAAAATTTATATTTTGGATAAAGCTGATTAAATGTAAAATTATCCATCACCAGACTGTGCTGCTTCCATCTGGTTGGTGAAGTGTTTTAGCTTCTGTCAGCTCATTGTTTTGATTTTATACCCCTTAAATACACTGTGTTGGTTCATTCTCACCACTTGAGTTGAAGCGGGCAGATGTTTCCAGTCAGAAATGCTGGAGAACACGATGGAACATGTACAGCTCCAGTTCAGTATTATAAAAACAATCGTTTTATGTTTGTCTTCGGTTAAGCTGGTCACGTCTAACCGTAATCAAACCTGATTCATTCCTTTCCCTTTCCTATAAAACTTGAGGCTCTGCACTCCATTAGTTCAAAAGAATAAAAGCACCTATCACTGCTGGCAGGTGTGTGTGACTGAGAGGTCAGTGGTTTATATCAATGGTCCAACTGGGAAGGAAAATCATGACCATTCATAAATCTCTGTTAACTGTCAGTGAGGTGACATCCAGCTCTGCCCCTCCACTGAAGCGGGCAGAAATCCAATAAAATAATGCCTCAAAAAGAACAGAGATGCATTATTGTTCTGTTTGAAACCCTTCTTTGGGCCAAACTGAATGAAAGATATCATAAATTATTTATATCAAATACATTAGGCCATGCACAGCCTGTCTGGAGCTGCTGAAATATATAGGGATTGAATATTTTTCTGGCAGAGCAGCTGGTCGACTGAGAGGGTACCTGAACATCTGATTTACTGAAACACAGCAAGCCACTTCCTTTTATGTGTGCATGTGTTGAAGGCGTCATTTTAAGAACAATAGCGTTCGAGCGTTGTGCAACATTTTCTTCCCCTATGATGCTGAGAAATCCCAATCTTTTCACCACAGTTGTCACATCTGGATTTAGCGCAGTAAACCTCGGGGACAGCCTCTAAAGCAGCAGCAGCTGCTTCAGTCAGGAATCCTGCATCTTTTTTTGGAGAGTGTGTCACTCTGGTCATCTTTAAAGTTCCTTTAATCAGTATTTTTAGCGCATTAGCAGCTCTTGCTCTGGGGACGGCAAGTTGGCTGGCAGTTCCGCCATTTTTGGTCCAGACTGAAATAATTAGGTTGATAGACTGGGGGATGATAGGTTATACATAAATTTGTGGTCCCCTGAAGATAAAGCCTGAATTTAGTGGCCTCCTGACTGCTTTACTAGCTCCACCAGGAAGTTGGCTCTTGGTTTGAATGGATCAGTGCCCTGACATTTTCCCTCCTGATCTCCCCTAACTTACAATAAACTACCATCATCAGGTTCAAATAACACCAAAATGATGAAATCCTCCACAGCCTGACACACAGAACTAACATGGTAAGAACAGTAAAGATTACCTTGCAAACTTTAAGCCTTTGAATAATGTCATTTTGAACCAGTAATGTGAAAAACTGAATACCTACACTGCCATTTATTTTTAGCAGTGCATCAAACAGGTACCAACCTCCTGGGTGGAAAAATAAGGCCAAAAACTGCAGTTTCTCTAGTGGCCACTTGAGGGTAGCTTCAGTGCTTTACAGCAGGCAAACTGGTGAGCGGTGGCCGTACTGCAGGTGATCATGAAATGTTTAAAAAATGTATTTTAATTTCTCTGATTTGGTGTAAAAATGCTATGAAATATAGAGATTTTCAACAGAAATAGAATTAATGTAACAAAAATGTGGAACAATTTTATTCTTTATTTCCTGACCTATTTGTGATCCTGAAGTTGTCGACCCAAAGACCTAAAATAAAGGCAATAGTGAAGCTGTTCCCCTTCATAAGAACTGCACTGTAGAGTTTGTTTAAGCTTAAAGTTGGGCGCAAGGTAACTTTGGTCCACCATGTTTGTGCTGTTGATGCATTTTAATGGAATTATTAGAAAAATATTGCTTTCTTAACTCTAATTAGCATGTAAGTGTGTGCATCTGTGCATTGTACCTGTGCAGTTTACAAATGCAGCTTGCGAACCTGGCTTACTAGCATTTGCTGTTAATGCCGCCCGTTTATCCAAATATGATCACTTCTGGCTTCAGTAAACCAAAACACACTGAGGCTTCAAGACATGGAGCCTACAGACCAATGGGAGATACTATGCTGTTAATGTTCATCTATTACATATAGTTTATGGTGTCATTGTACCTACTTTGTTAATATATGAACTGAACCTGAACTAGATGGACAAAAGTATTGGACCACACTTTTTAATCATTGAATTCAGGTGTTTCATTCAGTCCCATCACCACAGGTGTATAAAATAAAGCACCTATCATGCAGCCATTATAAACATTTGTAAAAGAATGGGTTGTTCTGTAGAGCTCACTGAATTCCACTGTGGTATTGTAATAGGATGCCACCCTTGCAGCATTCAGATGGTGAAAATTCTTCCCTGTTAAATGTTGCACCATCAGCTGTAAGTGGTATCATTTCAAAGTGGAACTATTAAGGATCGTCAGCCACTGGGTGGCAGACCATCTCAAGTTGCACTGAGTACTAAGGTGCAATAGTGCGTAAAAGTCACAAACACTTTGCTGGCTCAGTAACTGCAGAGTTCCTCTCACATTAATATCAGAATACAAACTGTACACTGGGAGCTTTGTGATATGGGTTTCCATGACCGAGCAGATGTGTGTTAGCCTCACAAGACGAAGCGCAAGGCCGAGCATATGGAGCAGATGGAGCGGTGTAAACCAGTGGACCCGGGAATAGTGCAAATGTGTGCTGTGGAATGATGAATCATCACCTACCAGACTGCAATGCACCGGCTATAAAGTTTGGTGTTTTCTGCTATTTTCCTGGGCCCCTTATTTCCAAAGGAGAGAAATATTAATGCTTCAGCTTACCAAGACATTTTGAACTAGTCTATGCTTCCAACTTTGTGGGAACAATTTAGGAATGGCTCTTCTCTGTTGCCGTAGAACTCTGTCCAAGCGCACAAAGCAAGGTCAATAAAGGCATGGTTGGATGAGCTTGGTGTGGAAAAACTAGACTGGCCTGCACAGAGCCCTGACCTCAACCCTATTCAGCACTTTTTGGATGAACTAGAGCAGAGATTACAACCCAGGCCCACTTGTCCAACAGCAGCCTCAGACCTCACAAATTATCTTCTCAATGAATAGGCAAATATTCCCACAGACACACTCCAAAATCCTGTAGAAGGCCTTCCTAGAAGAGTGGAAGCTGTTATAGCTGTAAAGGGGGACCAACTTCATATTATTGCCTATAGATTTAGAATGGGATGTCACAAAAGCCCCTGTAGGTGTAATTTGCAGGTGGCCCAATACTTT
The DNA here is from genome assembly GCA_015106775.1 of Etroplus canarensis. NCBI lineage: Eukaryota > Metazoa > Chordata > Actinopteri > Cichliformes > Cichlidae > Etroplus > Etroplus canarensis. The sequence goes on along the minus strand of VUQH01032634.1, from coordinate 19,186 downwards.
TGCTTATATGGTGTATTTCTGTGAGAACAGAACATCTATGGACATGGAATGTTTCACTATTTTTGCAGCTGTTTGGATTGTTACAAATATCAGTTTAAAAATGACTTTGCATTATATTATGTTATAAAACTGAAAAATCTTTTGAAAACTTTTGTCAGCAGTGTCAAAATGCAGTTTGAATTCTGAACATGCAGCACTCAGTTTCATTGGAAACTAAAAGCAGTGAAATGAAATCACAGCTGTAATTAAACTGCAGAAATAGGTCCTAAATGAAAGGCAGCTCCATCAGCTTCACTAATTAATTAATTCTTAAATAGTTCATTAAAAGGAAGCTCACTCGCTCTGTGGCTGGCTCTGAACACACAGCAAGCAAGCCGCATAGGCAGCCCGAGCACAAGTTGTTCATTCTGTTTCCTCCCACAGTCCAAATATATCAGATGATGCAACTTCCTATTCACTGCCTCAAGATAAGGATTCAATTTTCAATTTAAGAAATGTGACATATTTATTTAATATATCTGAGTCTCTCAGTCAGTGCAAATACTTTTGTGTGCATGATAGAAACCATGAGAGAAAAAAAAACATTTTCATTTATTTTCTTCTAAAGTATCCAAACATGGTTGGAAAATACAGATTTCACAGTTTTTGTCGAGCTGCAGGTGACACCTTGTCTCAATAATCCAATGATAGATCATTTATGAGCATGATTAATCTGAGGGCTGTGACTGAAATCTTCTAAATGTTATTCTGTGATAAAAAGGCTCCATCCATGTTTTCTCTCTGATCCATTTTTTTTATAGTTAAACCAGTTAAACAAAGGCTGCTGGGAGAGTTCTTGTGCATGCTGAGCTTTATGTAAGCAATCTACCAATATGATCATGCCACCATATTACTGAACAAGACTTTCAGTGGGATGACATCTCTTCTTGCTACAGTGCGTGTCTTGCCAACACTCCGACATTCAAGTGACCTTAAACAACATGTTTACATGTGAAAGTATTTCCATTTGCTTCCCACATGGATCCAGAAGTTGTCAATAAAGTACATTTACCACTTGGAGCGAGCTCGTGTTTCACTTTATTACATTTTGTTGCATTTTGTTACATGTGCACATTTTAGCCTTTATGTAATTCTTGTGTTTTGTACTTGGTTTTAAGATGAAAGATCACTGATATTAGGTCCTCCCGTACTTTAAATAGACCTTTTTTTTTTAAAATGAGCACCATTCTGTCTTGAGGATTTTGTTTGAAGTCTGAAGAAAATTACTGAGGTTATAAATCAAGAGAGAGGTACAGTCACTTTCGTGTAGATGTCTATATAACTGGACTTCTTTTTGCAACCACAGTTGCCCCCTGCTGGCAACTGGCTTCTGTAGTGGCTTCACTTTTCAGATGCAGGATTTTTAAAAGCAGTCAACGAATTACTTAAGTTTTCAACAGTGATTTTTAACATTTTATCTGTGGCAGAGGAAAATTTGTTGCATTGCTACACCATAGTACCCTACATAAACTCACACACTTCATTGGATATACCTTTCTACTACTGGGTTGGACTGCTTTTTACCTTCATGTCAGAGTTTCAACAAGGTGCTGGAAACATTCCTCACAGATTTTGGTCCATATTGACATGACATCATCACACAGATGCTGGAGATTTTTCAGCTGCACAGAAGATGAGAATCTTCCATTCCACCATATGCCACCGGTGCTCTGTGGGATTGAGATCTGGTACCTGTGGAGGTCATTTCAGTCCATTGAGCTCCTGTTCAGAAAACCAGCTTGAGATCATTTGAACTTTATGACTTAGTGTGTTACCCTTCCGGAAGCAGCCATCAGAAGATGGGTACACTGTGGTCATAAAGGGATGGACATGGTCAGCAACAATACTTAGGTAGGCTGTGGTGTTTAAAGATGCTCAGTTGGAACATAGAGGCCCAAAGTGTGCCAAGAAAATCTCCCCCAAACCATTACAACACCAACAGCAGCCTTAACCTGATAAGAGGCAGGATGGATCCATGCTTTCATATTGTTTATGCCAAATTCTGACCCTGCCATCCAAATGTTGTAGCAGAAATCAAGACTTTACTTTTTTTCTTATCTTCTATTGTCAAATTTTGGTGAGCCTGTGTAAATTGTTCCTGAACAAAGTAACCAGATTTATGCTTATCCAGGTAACTTCAGGGTTAATTATGGGTTTTCAGTACTACAAATTTGGTTTACTTTTAACTAGCTTATATATCCAGGGTAACTTATGCTGAAGACCTGACCTGCTCCAGAGCAAGTGAAGTTCTAGATTAGACATCAAACAAGTATGAAATCACCAACTACTGACCAATCAGATCTCTGGAAAATAGCTCTGCTGATCCTAGAAGGTCCCTTAGACCTCTGAGCACATAACAGGAGGGTCTAAACTTTCCTCAATGGCATCAAAATTCATTGAGCCTCAGTAATAAATATAGATTCTTAAGAGAAACTTACTTGATTTTATTGCTGTTGGTTGCAAACAATTTTGCATCAATTTTATTGTTCTACAAGCCTTAATATATGATCATAAAACAGGGCGCCTCTTTTCACTTTTCCAATTTGTAGTCTAAATCAAACGAGCATATAAACTAAGCCTACATTTGGTTTTCATTTTTATGTTTGTTCTTTTTTTGCTCTCAGACCATTAAAGCATACAGGGCTACAGCTAAACGAGTGAAACCTAAAACTCTCACACACTTCTAAGCATTAATTTTATGGAATAATGACTGTAATCTGTCAGATTCCCGTGTGTCTGAATGACAGAGCTGTGATACTCAAACTCACACAGCAGGCATGTGCAGGGGTCTTCCTGTGGTCCTTCTCAAGAAAATTTATTATTATTAATTATTAAAAGATTATAATAAATGACCTGCCACCTGCCAGTCCATGATATGTCACCACAGGACCCTTCACCTTAAATTTTTGCTGTGATGTGCCAACCATTTCACCTGCTGGAAATTCATATTTCTGTTTTAACTTCAGCAACTGGGTTGATTTCAGTCTGTCTGTCTATCTTAATTTCATCTTCTTTTGTAAAAATCAATCACTTTTCTGCCAGTAGACTTATCCATGCATCTGATTAGTCAAATGTTGCCACCCCTTTCTTGGGAATAATCTCACCTTCCGACAGGAAAGTTAGCACTTTTAAGAGGCAGTGGCTCAGTGCATCAGAGAACTCGTTTGGGAGCCGGAGGGTTGCTGAGGGCCTTCAAGACCTGCCTGTACCTGGACCCGGTCGCCAACCAAGACCTGATGGTTTAAGACCTTGCCCTGGACCCATATGTGTGGAGGTGGACCAGATGCTAGAGAGATGTCACCCCTTGAACATTGTTGAGGTGCCCTTGAGAAAGGCACCAAACCCCTCACATTGCTCCCTGGCGCCTGTAATGGCAGCCTTGCTCGCTGACTTCCCTCACCGCATGCTGCATGTTAAAGTGTGTGTGTGTGTGTGTGTGTGTGTGTGCATTCTATCTTTAGGAGTGTCAGTGATTCCTATTTCCCAGTGTGGGGATTAATAAAGTTGTTTGCTTGTTCGATCGCTGGCTTCTCCAGTCTGCTTACTCAAGTGTCCTTGAGCAAGACACTGAACCCCAAATTGATCCCGATGTATCCATTGGAGTGTGAATGTGTGCATGCTAGTTAAAATGCACTTGAAGGTGTAGAATAAAGTGTTGTGTGAATAAAGTTTGTAGTAAAAAGCACTTTGAGTGCTCAGCAATAAATAAGCATCAGTCCCTTTACCATTTAGCTAACAGGAGTAGCACCCAGTGTGGTCTTCTGCTGCTGGAGCCCATCTGCTTCAAGGTTCAGTGTGTCGTGCTTTCAGAGATGCTTTTCTACATAATTTGGTTGTAATGAGTGATTATTTGACTTACTGTTGCCTTCCTATTGTCTTAAAGCAGTATAACCATTTTGCTATGATCTCTGGAGGCATTTTCACCTAGAGAACTACAGTATTGTTCGCTGGATATTTTCTATTTTTTTTCCTGCTTAGGGGTTTGACATGTTGTGCGTAAGAAGCGGATATGTAATCAGCCAATCACATGGCAGCAACTCAGTGCATTTAGACATGTAGACATCATCAAGACGACCTGCTGATATTCAACCTGAGCATCAGAATGGAAAAGAAAGGCAATTTAAGTCCCTTTGACTGTGGCATGGTGTCATGATTTTCAAAAGGACTCAAATACAGACCACTGGGAAGGAAACGTTTAACTGATTTATAGAAAAAGGCAGGAATTGGATATGGTAGCAGGGAGCATACTGAGAGAGTCTGCTCTTTCCTTGAGAGCTCCGGGGGTGGCTTGACACATACAACGGGGTACCCTGGAAGAGAGGACAAGCCGGCAGGATTAGAACAGGTAAGAGGGAAGGTCAAAAGGGTTGTCATGAAGCCCGACCTTACCACTGAAGGTAGTTAACAATCTGGTGAGGATACCGGCAAAGAAGCGGGTCTTAAGTATGGCAGGGATTGGTGGAGACTGAGTGCAGGCGTGTGAGGAAGCCGCAGGGGAGGGGCAGCCGCCCGGGCCATGACACATGGTTGTTGGTTCCAGACAAGCTGGTGTGAGTGTTTCCGAAACTGCTGGGATTTCCCAAACAATAATCTCTGGGGTTTACACAGCAAAAAAGAGAGAATATCTAGTAAGCAGCAGGTTTCTGGGTGAAGATGCCTTGTTGATGCCAGAAGTCAGAGGAGAATGGCCATAGTGCTTCAAACTGATGGGAAGAATTTAGGAGCAGTTTAAAAGATGTACTTAATAAAGTGGCACATGAGTGTATTTAGTAGAATATTTTTAAAAATAAAATAATATTTTGCTCATAACCTTTTAAAAGTAAGTGAAGCAGTGGCTCTTTAGCTTAAAAAATCCTAAAAAAACAAACAACTGGCTGTTAAGCCCCGCCCCCTGCTGTCCAAATGTAGCCTGTCAATGATAATTAGGCAGCAAAATGCTCTTGGGACAGACCTGTGTACTCTGCCTTTCTCTGCATGACTCCACAAGAGCTGTAAGTGCTTTTAAAGGACCTCCTGGGGTTTAATGTCAAGAGTTAACTCATTTACTGTTAGTCAAACGCTAATAGATCATGAGGGACACAAGCTGGTGCTAACAAGCTAAATACCCACAGTGAAAGATGACTTTAGCATTTTGTGTTACCTTACAAGTTACCTTTGAGCAAAAGCATACTGAACGTGTATTGAGTGCGCTCAGCGCATCTAGAGACTTTATATACAGTCCCGTCCAAAAGTATTGAAACTGCAGTTTGTGTGTGAGTTTAAAAGATGACTGTGAGAAGACAGATCAGAGTTTCGGCTTTCATTTTCCGGTATTTATGCCTGACTGCCAGCGGGTCCTGGGTTCCTCCTGGTGCACAGCAATGCCCGGCCTCATGTGGCGAGAGTATGTAGGCAGTTCCTGGACTGGAATGAAGGAATTGGTACCAGTTACTGGTCCCCATGCTCGCCTGACCTAAATCCAATAGAACACCTCTAGGATATTATGTTTTGGTCCATCTGACACTGCCAGGTTTCACCCCAGACTGTCCAGGAGCTCAGTGATGCCCTGGTCCAGATCCGGGAGGAGATCCCCCAGGACACCATCAGCTGTCTCATTAGGAGCATGCCCTGATGTTGTCAGGCATGCATACACGCACTTGAGGGCCATACAAACTACTAAGTACCATTTTGAGTTGCTGCGATTAAATTTTGGCAAAATGGACTAACCTGCTGCATGATTTTTTCACTTTGGTTTCTGGGGTGTGTTTGAATTCAGATCTCTGTAGGTTAATAATTTTAATTTCCATCGAATGATGCTGTATCTTTTGGTTCCTAACACATTACCCAGTCCATCTTCTTCTTCTTCTTTCAGCTGCTCCCATTAGGGGTCGCCACAGCAGATCATCTGCCTCCATCTCACCCTATCCCTTGCATCCTCTTCCCTCACACCAACCCTCTGCATGTCCTCCTTTATTACATCCATGAATCTTCTCTGTGGTCTTCCTCTTCTCATCCTGCCTGGCAGCTCCATCCCCAACATCCTTGGTCCAATAACATTACCCAGTCCATATCAGTATAGATATCCAGCATGATTTTCTCCATTGAGATCTGATGTGTTTTCAAAGAGTTCCTTTAATTTTTTTTGAGCAGCGTATAAAGAAATAAGCGGTGGCTCAAAACTTCTGCACAGTACTGTAAATACCAGGGAATAAAAGGTGAAACTCAGATCTCTCTTGTCCCATTCATCTTAAGTCTCACACACAAATGTCTTCACTGAATAACAAAAACAAATAAATTAGCCTTGGTGTCCCAATACTTTTGGATGGGACTGTGAGTCTTAAAAGTTCTGGAAGCTCTCTCATTATCTCTGTAAAATGTAAAAAATAACTTTCTAGAATATAAAAGATCTACATACACAGCGACAGTAGCCAATGAGGGCGGGGCTTATGCGTAATTATTCCATCTATATAAAAATGGGGGATAAAGTATGTCTATTATAAATGAATCAGGCCTCTACGAGATTAACAAATGCTGCCGTACCTTCCACTCAGCCCTCTCATCTCTGTCTAGCTTATTTTTTCCCTTTCAGCCGCTTCAGACTCACTGTGCCAATCTCTTTCAACAGTTCTGTTCATTGTTATGCAGATGAAGCCCACTAAACTTGCCTCTGTAAATCCAAATGGGATGAAAGCCATTTCAGAAGTTTCTCACTTCCTCACTGACAAAAAAAAAAAAGAAGCTGGAGCCAGTCTTAAATGAACAGTCTGGCTCCCTGCTAGAACACCTGCAGAGACGCACTGCTGCCATAACAAGGTCCATCAATCCACCACGAAGCGGTGAATGAGTGTTATCAGATGTTGTTTTGTCAGTGCTGTCTTTTGCCATCAGTAAACTGCAGGGCATTGGGGAGAAGTGTGAACATCAGAAGTTTGTTGGATGAACCTTTTCAAACATCCCTGAGAATATGAAAGGGAGGCTGCTGGCAGAACTGGGCCAGATGGAAAAAACATCTTTATTGCAGAATTAATTGTTTATAATATAAGATTACTCTGATCCTAGCAGGGGTCTGATGCTCTCTAGTGGTTTGGCCAGCTGTCACAAGCTGTATGGCATTTGTTTAGAGTCTTTGTATAATGTTGGAGGCAGGAGTTTAGATTAAAGAGAGCATGTGAAAAATATTTTCTACTTCTAAGTTATCAGGATGAGTCCTCATTGGCTCCCATATTTTCCATTTCTATTTCATTTCGTAATGGACATAGTAATTTTTACTCAAGTAAAATGGAAATGCACCAATGCAGAATTACTCTATTATAATTTACTATTATCAGCAAGGTTTACTTAAAGTATCAGTGGCTGAAGTACGCATACTGTACGGACAAAGTATTGGTCCACACCTCTTAATCATTAAATTCAGATGTTTCATTTAGTCCCATTGTCACGGACATATAAAATCAAACACCTAGCCATGCAGTCTGGCTTTACAAATATTTGTGAAAGAATGGGCTGTTCTAAAGAGCTCACTGAATTCCAGCACGATACTATAATAGGATGCCACCTTTGCAAACAAGTCAGTTGGTGAAACTTCTTCCCTCCTAGATAAGTCAAGATCAGCTGTAAGTGGTGTTATTGCAATGTGGAAGTGTTTAGGAGTCACAGAAACTCAGCCGTGAAGTGCCAGACCATGTGAAGTTACAGTGAGGTGTCACAAAGTGCCGAGGTGCATAGTGTGTAAAAGTCACAAGTACTCTCCTGACTCAATAAGTGCACAGTTCCAGACCTCATCTGGCATTAACATCAGCAAAATAAACTGTGGATCAGGATATTCACGGCATGGGTCTTCACGGCCAAGCCACTGTGTGCAAGCCTGACTTCACCAAGCACAATGCGAAGCGTCAGATGGAATGAGCTAACGCACACTGCCACTGGACTCTGGAGCAGTGTAAATGTGTTCTGTGGAATGACCACTCACACATTGCTCCATCAAGGCATGGTTTGTTGAATTTGTTGTGAAAGAGCTTGACTGGCTTGCACAGAGCACTGACCTCAACCCCATCCAACAGCTTTGGGATGAACTGGAATGGAGATTGCGAGCCAGGCCCGATAGTGTCACAGATCCTATTCTGGATGAATGGGCAAAAATTCCCAAAGACAACATCTTGTAGAAACCCTTCCTAGAAGAGTGGAAGCTGTTACAGCTGCAAAGGAGGGAATCAACACTATATTATGGCCATGAATTTAGAATGGGATGTCATAAAAGCTCCTGTAGGTGTAATGTGTAGGTGGTCCAATGCTTTTGTCTATGTAGTGTAGTTGCTGTGTATTGTGGCACAATCATTATCATTTTTCCCACCCATAGACATAAAGAATGTTAAATTGGTACGCTGTACACCGTGTCGGCAATATTGTTGCTCTGTTCTTAGCATTCTGATACAATATTCAAAGTGGAGATAAACGAAAGATTAAAAAATGTGCAATAAAATCAACAATAAGTCAATGAATTGTGAAAAAGTTTTATTCCAACTAAGGATGTTATTTTCCCTGAGACTTTAGAGTACAGTGTTACACAGTGGGGTCTACAAGATGTAGACTAGTAACAATTGAAATCCCAGTTTCCTAATTATCAAGGCATACAAGATCTGTCAACTTGACAAAACACCACACAGTTAGTGTTTTAGTACGAATAATGAGAAAACTTAAAAGGAACTACCCTTTATTTCCTCCTACAGCCTTTAAGGCACACAGTTTTCATTATAACAGGCTCAGGCCCTAATCTTTTCTAGAAGTACCCACTGTGCCATCCACTATTTTACCACCCTTCATGTTTTGTGCGTCAAAGCTTCAATCTGTCTTCCAGACGTTACCTATTTAAAGTCCCAATGGAGTTTTGATTGCAATGAGCAGCCTGACTCCCACTCATGTCTGAATTTTTATCCAGACAGTTTAACAGCATTGAATGTTTGTGCTGTTTGAGCCAGAAAAGTTGACAATACTTCAGACACTGGAGGAGTCAGCGTGACCAAATTTTTCTTCACCAGCACAGTCTGACTTAGAGTGAAACTGCTTCAAAGGAAGCAACAGATACTCATTTCTCACAATTTATTTCACACATCCTGACTCACTGTTTCAATGAGACTACAGATTGTGCTCCTCCAAGCTCACATTGTAGTGACATCCACAGAGTCATGCATGTCAATCACTTGAAAGCCCGGGTTGTCGATCCCCCTTTTCAGCTGCTTGTTGTGATTTTCTTGGTTGTGGTTGTTGTGGTTTCTCTGGTCTGCATCAGTCTCAAAGCAGTGGATGCAGTGTGGCGTGGTGACCCGGACACTCTTGGAAAAGTTTGAGAAATCCACGCGGTACTTTCCTGTCTTGGTGCGGGAGATGATGGGCAGGAAACTGTAACCCCACTGGATCTCCTGTGGCATGTAGGAGGTTCGGACCTGACAGGAGGAGCTGGTGGACTCGGCTGTCCCATCTAAAAACACCACCAATTCAAAGTCCTGCTGAGGGAGCGTGTCGGCTGACAGCTCGTAGAACGGACTCGATCTGTCAATCACGTGGTAGAGGGTCAAGGGGCAAACAAAAAACAAGTTATCCTTGCCAGCATCAACCATAAAGTCAATGTCCACCTGGTCCAAAATGATAGTCTCTCCATCCGGTGTGGTTGTTGTCCTCAGTAGCTTGCCATAAATCTGACTTCCAATTAATAAGGTCTTTCGAAGGTTGGCCACTCTGATCAGGAGACATAAACTTCCTTTTTTCAAGCAGATGACAGCTGTGTGGCTAAAGGTCACAGTCTTTGCCCTTTTTTTGGGCATGGAGATCTTAGCCAAGATGATGCCACACATGAAACAGTTGATGAAGACCCCAATTAGAGACTGAATGATAATTAGAGCCACTGTTCCAGCACAGTGCCCAGTCAGTGCCCTGCCTCCATACCCAATGGTGGTCTGGGTTTCTAATGAGTAGAGGAACGCTGTTGTGAGGCCATTAACATTGTCTATACATTGGACATGTCCATCTGTGCGGTTTTGTCCGGTCAGATCCCCATTGCTTTTTGCAATCCAGTACCATAGCAGGCTGAAAATGAACCAGCTGCCTGTGAACGCAGCCACAAACAGGAGGAGAACGAATCGCCAGCGGAACTCTACAAAGGTGGTCCAGAAGTCCACCAGGTACGCAAACTGGTTACCATATTCAATGTTCCCGAACTCGATATTGCAGTGCCCATCTTTGGTGACTAGGCGGGTTCTGCGGCTTCGTTGTCCAGCTGGCTGGTTGTGACCCTGCAACAGCTGGAACATTCTGGAGCTGGAAGAACAAACGCAAGTATAAATTAGAGAGTCTGAACCGTCCTCATACGAGTCAAGTGAAGACAGTTCTTAGGAAAACACACATTTCTCTTTATAATCTACATCATGTAACACCTGCACCCACACTTGGTACCTTTAGGACCACAAAAGTTTGTTACTGGGGCAGTAACCTAACCTAACCTAAGATAATGCCACTATAAACTTGAGATGGGTAATTCTTGTAATTATTGGTTCTTATTTTTTAATACCTTAATGAACTTGTTTAAAAAAGGTGGAAAATGAGGTACAGGGTGTCCTGGATTTAATGGTTTTTTTTTTTTCATTTTTATAGCACTTTTTCAGTTTTACTGATCACTCATAGCTTTATCTATCTCACACCTGTATCTATGACTAACTCAGAAGAAGCCTTCTTTGTTTGAGACATCAGTGCTAACCCCCGTGTCACTGATATATGTGGCAACTACAGAATGAAGTTCTGTGCTGTGGGGTTGTTTTTCTGGGCTTGGCCTGGGCAATGCTTCAGCTCACGAAGATATTTTGGGCAAGTCTATGCTTCCAACATTGTGTGAACAGTTTAGGGAAGGTCCTTTTCTGTTCCAATATGACTGTGCCCCAGAACAAAACGCACCTCCATAAAGACATGATTGAATGAGTTTGGTGTGGAAGAACTGGCCCACACAGAGCCCTGACCTCAACCCCATCTCACACCTTTGGAATGAACTAGAACAGAGATTGCGAACCAGACTCTCTCATCCATCATCAGTGTCTGATCACACAAATGCTCTTCTGCATGAACGGGCAAAACTTTTGTTCATGTAGTTTATATTTGGGATCTGTTTTTTGAACATTTACCAAGGTTTTTCCTGCTACAGGGATATTTGACCCCCCAAAAAAGAGGTCTTGGTCAGGGTATAATTAGCATTGTAATATAATTATATATTTTTAAGCATTTTTGTTATTTGAGGTTTTATGTAGGTATGATATACATTTTTCTACATTAAATTGTTTTAAATAAAAAAAGAAAATGCATAGATTTCTGTCAAATAAGGCAACACAGACTCATTTTCTTTACTGTAAATCCTCACGTTTGTAGTTTGCCCCCACAAAGGCTCAAACTGAGCCAAGAAAAAACCTCATTTACATCATCAATGGATACAAAAAAGACCTGCCACTGTGTCAGACATGCACCAGGCTTATTTAACTTGAATCCAACCATGGCCCGCAACACCAAAAAGCCTTAAAGGACAAACAGACACTGAATTAAAGTCCAGTGCTGAAACTTTTATCAAATGGTAACTGTAAGAGTATAACAGAATAGTGTACAACTTATACAAGCATAGAGTCACTGTTAGTATTTGCTTATCTGAGTGGTAGTTGTATACTAGTCTGTAGAGTCTTACATAACAACCACTGATTAGGCTCAAACTTTAAAGGTTGCATATTTTTAGAATGAATTTAATTTATAGGTTTGTTGACATTTATTTGTCCAATATTTAACAGTTTTAAAAAGCTGTTTTTCCCCAGTTATTCACAGCTAATAGTGTTTTCACGGAATACTGTTTGTGTACTTCTATTGGATACACAAACATAAATGGCATTTTCACCTTTAATAACATCCCTAAAAAGATGTAACCTTTTTCCAAGCAGCTATATTCCTTCAATCAAACCAATGCAATCTGCATTACATATATCTTAAGTAAATTAATCTTTACAGCCTCCATTTTGTAGAGAAATAGAAAAGTTTGTTGGGACATACCTGCACTGTGAGACCATGGGTCCAGAGTGCTCACTGGATCTCTGCTGGAACTTCAGACTCCTTTCTTTGAGCGAGTGGCCATGGAGGCGTTGGAAAGATTTTAATCCACAGTGAAATTTCCTAATCCCAGCCACATGCCACCATGTACACTGGCTCCATACAGTCAGAGGAGCCAGCTGGACAGCTCCCAGTGGGTGTCAGTCCTCTGCGACCCACAGGACGACTCTCTACATCACCCCATCAAAAAAGTCTAATAACACAACCTCGGGCTTCATCCGGACTGGATTCGCCTCGGCTGTGGCTCTTCACACTGTAAATTTTGGAGGAGGGGGGAATGTTCTGGAAGTTTGGCGTAAAAGGCCTCAGCGCTTTTGTGTGGGAGAAGGTGCGTCTATTGAAGAGGCCACAGTGACCGGTGCAGGCACTCATGCTGTTTTGTGTTCAGCCCTGAGAACATTTGAGATTTACGTCAGGCCTCACAAAGAATTCCCTCAGTTGCATTTCCCCTGTTCCCCCTCCCCCTCTTTGAACCTGCAAGGCTGCCTCCCATTTGCATCAAAATGAAGAGCTGCAGGGACCGGGTGTCTTTGCAATATTCTGCTGGCTGCAGAAGGACCATTTTCATATCAGTGGAGCATATTTCCATGATCTGTTATCTTGATTTGCTAAGATGCCCCCCCAGATGCCATGATGTGCATGTAAATGAAGGGAGCAGCAGTCGGTTGAAGATGCAGAGGGTGTTCATGTCTTATTGATTCAGCTGCAGAGACCATGCAAGTGTCTTACGGGCTCCTGTAGCAGCTGAAGAAAGTCGTCTCATACTCAAGTGTGTTTAGCTCCAGGCGCTGTGCATTTCTAAACGAACTGCCAGTGTAGATCTGCACATCACATATTGCAGGTTTATTGAAGAAAAAGTTCAGCATTTGGGGAAATAAGCTCATTAGCTTTCTTGCCAAGAGTCAGAAAAGGCACGTCTCTACACTCAGTTTGAAGCTAATACCAACACCCGACTGACCTAGCAGTGCAAAAACATTGGAGACAGGAGAGAGGAGCTCACCAGAGGTTGGTCCAGAGCTAACAAAACCCACCTACCAGCTCTTCTAAAGCTCGCTAATGAACATTGTTTAATCCGTGCAAACAGAGAAGTGCACAAAGCTGCTGTTGGTACGTGAGTGTGTGTGAATGGGTGAATGCAAAACACTATAAACCCAGTTGAGGTTAAAAGGTGCTTTATAAGTGCAGACCATGACGTGTTTGTCCGTCTCCCAGCAGGACTCCAGGAAGCCACCCTCGACTGCAAGGTCTGAGAGCTATAACTAAAACAGTTTAGAGGATGACTTTGATTTAATTAATTTTACACTGTTTACTCTCTAAAGACAATGCAGAGCAGACCTTTGTGCTAAAGACACAAGAGGAGGACACACAGGAGGCAGAAAGAGGAAAATCCAGATGTTTTATCAAGACAGGTACCGATAATTCAGTCTCTGAAGAGAATTCACTTTCCCTTTGCTAAAAAACATATTATGTAACTCCAATGTTGACTACATAAAGGTAAACAAATAGCACAAATGCAAAAAAAAACAATCAGGAAAAAGTTAAATCCAAATTTCACCAGTTATTTTTCTAACATTTCAACCTTGTTGTCTTCAACAGAGGATGAGACAAAATGAGGATTGTGTCATTTATATGCAACAATTTGGCCGTTACCTTGTTTTTTGACTACATAATCTCACTGTTACATCCTTTTGAAAATATGACAATAATTTAAAATTAGTATGATTATGACATGGCTATTTCGTTAGGTAAACCACCGCTCCTTAATGCAAACATATCATCAGCCAAGCACAGGGCAGCAACTCAGTGCATTACAACTGCTGATGTTCAAACTGAGCATCAGAATGGGGAAGAAAGGTGATTTAAGTGACTTTGAACATGGCACGGTTGTTGGTGCCAGTAGCGCTGGTCTGAGTATTTCACAAACTGCTGATCTACTGAGATCTGCTGAAATTTCAAGGGTTATAGAGAGTGGTCCAAAAACGACAAAATATCCTGTGAGCAGCAGTATTCCAGGGGAAAAATGCCTCGTTGATGCCAAAGGTCAGTGGAGAAAGGCCAAACTGTTTCGAGCTGATAGCAAGGAAACAGTAGCTCAATAAACCAACCAAGGTCATCTCTGAGGAAGAAACATGTTGAACCTTAAAGGAGATGGGCTACAGCAGCAGAAGACCACAGCGGGTGCCACTCCTGTCTGCTAAAAACTGAATGTTGAGGCTATAATTTGCACAATCTCACCAAAATTTGACAATGTGAGTCAAACTGGTTTCTTGAACATGACAGTGAAGTCACTGTGCTCAAATGGCCCTCAGTCACCAGATCTTAATCCAGCAGAGCACCTGTGGAATATGGTTGAGCAGGAAGTTTGCATCATGGATGTGCAGCCGCCAAATCTGTAGCAACCGTGTGATGCTATCATGTCAGTATGGACCAAAACCTGTGAGGAATGTTTCCAGTACCTTGTTGAATCTCTACCACTGAGAACTGGGGCAATTCTGAGGGCAAACGCAGGTCCAACCCAATACTGGCAAGGTGTCTCTTATGAAGTGGCTGGTGAGTGTAAATCCAGAAAGGGACAGACCAGTAGGTCGATGTTTTTAATCTAGCGTATCTTGAGATGATTTGATGTCAGGTTTGGGGATATTTCACTTTAGCGTCACAACTGAATTATTACCACATCTGTAAGAGGAACATGATTCGCTTTCAGTGCAGTGTCTCCACTTGCATTGTTATGAGTGGGACTTCAATAGTTCATTCCTGTAACAGAGGGGTTTTTTGCAGCTCTGCTTTCATATTTACCTCAGAGGCAGTGAAGGAACCTGTTGGTGGGGTTTTGCCATTGACTGAGACTGTCTTGCATGTTTCAGTCTTTGCTGGTTTCCTGCATCGAGCTTCAGGAAGTCAAGATGTGGAGGTGGCTGGTCTGTGGTGAGCAGGGGCGTTTCGAAACTCCCCTGAAAATGCAAGGCAAAACCACGAATAATGCAAAATTGCTATTTGTGGCGGAAGGTAACATTTGCAGGTGCATTTAGTCCAAAACATTTTACAGTATGCTGCTTGTACTGTTTTTAAAGAGGAATCAGTCATGTCATCATGAAGGATCTAGGACTTGTTATTTTATGCCTTCACTGTATAAGTAGTTGTGAATTGTCCTGAGTTTGTAGAGTTTTATGACTATTAAAGGCCCATCTAGTGATAATCATAAAAGAATTACAATGTGGATGGCCCCCACCTTAAGATTTTTTGAAAGGTGGACTGTATTTTTGTTTTTTAAACACTGGTATAAATAGATTTTGAATATGTAATATGATCATAAAACCATCAGTTGAGGTGGTTCAGACATCTGACTAGGATGGCTCCTGGATGCCTCTTAGTTGAGGTGTTTTAGGCATCTCCAACTGGGAGGATACCCCAGGGCAGATCCTTGACATGCTGGAGAGATTTTGCACCCAGGCAGATCCATGACATGCTGTATAAAGTGCTAGATTGGTTTTATGTAGGACATTTTCACTGTGGTTTTATTTAGATTAGATACAATGTGTGTGTTTGATTCCTTAAGATGTAACACAGTCACAAATTTAGCTAATCAAAATAATGAACATGCGCTATATGGACCGAAGTATTGGGCCACCTACAAATTAGACCTATTATGACGTCCCATTCTAAATAGGCATTTATATGAAGTTGTCCCCTTCTTTGCAGCTGTAACAGCTTCAGCTATTCTAGGAAGGTTTTCTACAAGAATTGTCTGTGGACATTTTTGCCCATTCATCCAGAAGAGAATTTGTGAGGTGAGACATGATGTTAAATGAGAGGGCCTGGCTTGTAGCCTCCATGCTAGTTCATCCAAAATCATGCCTTTATGGGCCTTGCTGGAACAGAAAAAGGCCTTCCCCGAATTGTTCCCACAAAGCTGGAAGTACAGACATGTCCAAAATGTCTTTTTAAGCTGAAGCATTAGTTCCTTTCACTGGAACTAAGGGGCCCAGGCCAAACCTGCAGTAACAGCCCTATAATATTATCCCTCCACCACCAAACTTTACAGTTGCCCAGTGAAGTAAGGTGGGTAATGTTCTCCTGTCATTCACCAAACACAGACTAATCAGTAAGACTGCCAGATAGAGAAGCACGATTCATCACTCCAAAGAACACATTTCTGCTGCTCCTGAGTTCAGTGGCAGCATGCTTTACACCACTCCATCCAGTGCTTGGAATTGTGCTTGGTGATGTAAGGCTTGCATGCAGCTGCTCAGCCATGGAAACTCATGCCATGAAGCTCCCTACATGTGCTTTCTGCGCTGACATTAATGCCAGATGATTTTTGGAACTCTACATGCTCTGCCACTTCATGGCTGTGTTGCTGTGATTCCTAAACACGTCCACTTTGCAGGAATATGACTTAGAGTTGATGGTGGAATATCTAGGAGGGAAGAAATTTCATGAACTGACATGTTGCGTCAGGTGGCATCTCACTACGTTAACACCCTGGAATTCAGGGAGCTCTTTAGAACAACTCCTCCTTTCACAGATGTTCATAAAGGCAGATTGCCTGGGCTAGGTGCTTGATTTTATACACCTACAGCAATGGGGCTGAATGAAACACCTGAATTCAATGAGAGGTGTGGCCCAATACTTCTGTCCATGTACTGAATGTTCAAAGTATTAAATGCTGTAGTTATGCTACTGTATGACCAAAGTGCTCACTACTGAAGGACACATGAAGTGTGCACTTTTTTGCATGAGTAGGCAGGAGGACCCATGGCAGGTATGTGTCCACGTGGTGTTTTTTGTTCTTTTTTACTCACTGAAAAAAGTTTCTTTATATTTTGAAGGGGCAAATAACCTTTTGACAGAAAGGTCAAAGGTGGTTAGCACTGTCACTAAGCAGCAAGAGAGATCCTGGTTTTGAACCTGCCAGCCGGCTGGGGCCCTTCTGTATGGCATATGGATGTTCTCCCAGTGCCTTCATGCTCCAGCATGAAGAACACATACTGACAACAGACATATGGAGAAGAAAGCTTATCCGTCTTTCTCACTTGTCAGCTTCGTCTCTGCTTTTCCCCTCTTAATTCCTCCCACTAGAGATTTGAGCAGAGGAGGCGAGGAAGAGCCAAGAGGAGAGAGGATTTGAGGCAACAGGTAGTTACCTAAATGAGACATCCTTGGTTTTGAGCCATAATTTTAAAGAGGTGAGTTAAATATGACATTTGGCACAACTGCATCAAATACTTTTGTTATAGTCCAAATATTGCTGTATTGTGCAAGGTCACATGTAACAGTGCTCATACAGCACTCATTTAAATGTACTGACGCATTCAAGTGAGAAAGACAGAGTGAGTAAATTATTCCTGAAGGGAGTAAGAAATAACTTGCAAGAGGTCTAAATATAGGAAAAAATAAACATGTGAGTAGGGCAGATTAGCTGTATTTGCAAAGGACAAGAGTCATCAGAAATCACAGTTTAATAAGTTAATCTAGTGTACTTCCTGCACTTTAAAAGCACCATTACTCTAGAGTGGTATCAGGGCCTTCACTTACTTCCTTCGCTAAAAGCTTATTTTTGACCTAACCTTAGAGCGTTGCTCTGCTTTTTCCACCACAGTTTGACATTTTCATATTTCAGTTTGAAAGGTTAATTTTTGAATACACTTAGAATAAACAGATTCTTGGTATGAAAATTAAACTCTGTTTTGAAAGGTTCCGACTCCGACTACTGCATACATATGTGCCCTAAAGAAATATTAACTTGCATATTAGATGCATGACAGTCACAGGCAAATGGCAGTTATAGTACTGACTGTTAATGATCTGGCTTTGACTTCCAAATCTATAAACAGTTTCCCTGAAGCACGTCAGGTGGAATGATACTCCAAGCTGGTTAGTGGCGCTTAAATTTACTAACTGAAATGGCTCCATCTGCTGCACATTTGGTATAAAACACCCATAACTGCATTATGGAGTATGATCGCTTCACTTGCAGTGGCTGGATAAGAAGGTAATGCAATTTTTTAAAATTACCCTACTGAAGTTTGGTGAGCCCTTATTTTGACATGGTTCAATGTGACCAAATTGTATAGTTTATGGAGTTATTGTCTGTATATGTTACACCCTGAGCACACCTGCATTTTTTAATCTTTATTTTACACAGCATAAAAAAGTATATTTCAGGTTTAAAATATAATTGTAAGATGATATTGCAAATTTTTCTTGAAGCTGTTGTTCATCAAATACAATTTTTAATAAATATGTTATTTAAAAAAAAGCACTTGTGAAATTAAGACATGAAAATTAAAGATGAAGACTGCAAAGTGTGGGGGGGATAATCTATTGACAGTCATTGATCAGATATTTGCCAAATTAATCACTTACCTCTGTAAATTCCACCAAAGAGATGTTCATATAACTAAACTGATATTATTGCAATGTGTAAGTGTTTAGGAGCCACAGCAACTCATCCATGAAGTGCTCGACCATGCAAAGTTATAGAGTGGGGTTGCTGAGTGCATAACAGTTGCCAGTGCTCTGCTGACTCAATAACTCCAGAGTTCCAAAGCTCTATTATCATTAACATCAGCACAAAATCTGTGCATCTGGAGCTTCATAGCATGGATTTCTGTGGGCAAGCATGCAACCCTTACATCACTGAGCACAATGCCAAGCATCAGATGAAGTTGTAGAGCATGCCCCCACTGGACTCTGGAGCAGCGAAAATTTGTTCCACTCACACTTCTCTGTCTGGTAGTCTGATGAACAAGTCTGGGTTTGGTGAATGCCAGAAGAACATTACCTGCCTGATGGCACTGTGCCAACTGTAAAGTTTAGTGGAGGAGGGATAATGCTGTGGGGTTGTTTTTCTGGGGTTGGCCTGGGCCCCTTAGTTCTACTGAAGGAAAATCTTAATGGTTCAGCCTTGTGGTAACAGTTTGAGGAAGGCCCCTTAATGTTCCAGCATGACTGTGCTCCAGTTCACAAAGCAAGGTCCATAAAGACATGGTTGGATGAGTTTGGTGTGGAAGAACTTGACTGGCCCACACAGAGCCCTGAC
>VUQH01032633.1:0-15616 GCA_015106775.1 Etroplus canarensis | reverse complement strand
AAGACAGTAGTGAGACCTGCTATGATGTATGGTTTGGAGATGGTGGCTCTGACAAAAAGACAGGAAACAGAGCTGGAGGTGGCAGAACTGAAGATGTTGAGATTTTCCCTGGGAGTGACCAGGATGGACAGGATTAGGAATGAGTACATCAGAGGGACAGCTCATGTTGAGAAGTTTGGAGACAAAGTCAGAGAGGCAAGGCTGAGATGGTTTGGACATGTTCAGAGGAGGGATAGTGGATATATTGGACAAAGGATGTTGAGGATGGAGCTGCCAGGCAGGAGGAGAAGAGGAAGACCACAGAGAAGATTCATGGATGAAGTGAAGGAGGACATGCAGAGGGTTGGTGTGAGAGAAGAGGCAGATGATCCGCTGTGGCGACCCCTAACGGGAGCAGCCAAAAGAAGAAGAAGAAGATGATGGCATATTCGATACCCATTAGTTTACTTGGGGACATGGGCAAAAATGAGCTTGGGTCCACTTGCAGTGCACTGCAAAGCACTGAGTCGATGGGTGAATGACACTTGTGTCATAATCAGCATGTGTGGAGAGTGAGGATCCAGGACACAGGATAAGGGGAAAAAGCAAGCTCTAATAGATGAAAATGTTCATCAAAACAAATAAAATCCATGAAGTTCAACCAGGCATGGAAACACAGGGACCTGGAACACACACTAACTTCTTGGAGCACAAGACTAACGATGTAACAGTGAAATAAAGAGCAGCAGGGGTATAAATATACACAGACTAATGACAAACAAGCAACAGGAGGAAGAGGAGCACAGGTGGCGACAATCAAGCACAGGAAGTAAGACTGGCCACATAGGATATAAGTAGTAACAAAAGTAAAACGGGAAGTGAGAAACATAACTAAGAATACTGACATGAGACAGCTTGACAGACGGACTTAAACGCAAGAGGGTGACACATTTGAAACTAATAAACTAAACACAGGAAAGGACTAGAACTGAGACTCAGAGACTAAATACAAGAAACACTGACAAACAAAGTGGAATAGGAAAGTACAACAACTACACACAGGCTAGATGCAGGGAAACGCGAGGAGGACCATAAAACCAAACTCAAGGAAACAAACTCAGAAAGCAATAACTAGAACTCAAATCCAAACAGCAGAGCTGGGGGGGCAGGATAGAGCAAAAAGTAACTAGAACAGGAAACTAACAGAAGGATACAATAAACCATACTAAACATGGTGTGGGCTAGAATCAAGGCTCAGACAAAAACAGAGAATACAACAAATAGTGCATGAGTACTAAGAAACTCGGAAACCTTAATCCAAACTCAAAAAACATACAAAACTAGAACACAAAAACCCGGGCCCTAACAACTTGCAGTAAAAAGCTCCCTGATTGCTCTCATAGAGTAGAAAATTGACGTATAAGAACCAGTCCATTTAGCAGTGATAACTTGAAGTAATTGTTTTCTGTATAACTTTATTAGTCTCTCACATTGTTGTGGAGAAATTTTGGTCCACTCTGGACTGGATAGAATGTTGTGGAAAACTTGTATTTGTATACAAATCAAATCAATCAATCAATTCATCAATTTATCTATGCAGCTGTGTTAGGCATTTAAAGGAACACTATTTCTTTTACATTTGGGTTCAGTTAGCAGGTTTTAGGGGTACAGGGGTAATCTTTTTTTGTTAATTTACTCTGTGATTATGATTTGGACACAAATGCCAGGTGTCCTTTCACATTTTGATGTCATCATGTTACTTCATACTGACCTTAAGCTGTGGTGCATTTATTTATGGCAGTATGTAAACGGTCATATGGTGTCACTAAGCACCCTGGCTTCATTTCGGACTGTGTTTGGATAAAATAATCCTACACAGCTGTATGAGATCCAGTGTTTTCAGGTAAAGGGTAATATGAAAGGTGATATTAGGTCAAATGCAGGAGGCTTTGACTCTGTTAATATTGGTCTTAACTGTAACCCAAAGCAATATAGCCATCATGAATAAGCTAACAAGAATTCTGAATATAATATCCAATATCACGCTCTAAAATAATGCATTCTTTCTGAATGAAAGGCTGCATTTCTGTTCTGATACAGACACGATATGTTACAATGTTCCTTTTAACAGTAAATCTTTATTATTAGAAAAACAAGGACTTACAATAACTGAAATGCAACCTATACTGGCACTCAAAAAACTAAATAGCAGCTTCTTTTTGTTATTTCCAGCTTCTTCTCTCTCTGCACCACTGCTTTCATTCATCCACAGCTCAGCATGCCTACATAGAAAAAATGCTCCATTTCTCACACACAGTGATCATCTGGTTCTTTTTATCAGGCTCAGAGTGGAACGCAATGTTACTTTGCCTAGTTCTCTTGCATTCTCATTTCACTCTGCAGAGAGCTGTTCTAATTGCATTGGCAGCGTGCATTCTTCTATTTTTGTCTATATTCTTAATTTCTTCTTTGAGGTCAAGAAGCATATGTAAGAACATTTACAACTATCATAACTCTTTAAAGCATGCATGCGAGCATTAATTTTACCTGTTACTGTCCTTGCTGTATGCCAGTAGATGCAAGTGAGTATTGTCAAATAACATGAATGTCAAACTTTGATACTTTTGTGGATACCTAATTTTTACAGTAGAAAAAAAAATCAACTTTCATAAAAAAAAAACTCACATATAAAAACATCAGTGGATAAGGTGACTGAGTCTGGAGCCTGAACCCCTACTTTAGAAAAAAAATTGAAATGCATGTATCCTAAACTTTAAAACTGAAAATGCAATATAACTACAGTCACCTGTAGTGCATGTTTACATTTGCTTTCATCTTACATGGAAAAACATCATGTTTAAATGATTTATAAAATAAGGGCAATAATTATAGATTAGACCACTTAAGTGCGTAACAATTATCACAAACACTGTATCACCACTAAGTATTCTGCAAAACAGGATTTCATTTAGAATTATACAATGCAAAAATGTGTACACTTCAGTGCATTTGAAGAGGTTTAAGGGATTGCTGGGTCTAAATTAAGCTATTTTTATGGTTTGAGTGTGAGGAGATGATTGAGACTGTTCTGAGATGTCTTGAAGCTTTAGTTTGGTGTGATAAAGATGGTTAGATTTTAGTGCTTGGATAATTTTTGGATGTGGTTGTGGGAAGGATAAGTACTTTAACCCATCAGAAGAATATCTCCCTGAGGGGAAATTTGTCTCAGACTGACAACTTTGAACTGGTGTGAACTTTTCTAGACACTGGCATCTGCAGTCTGGTCTAGGTTATTTATGGTGATTGCCATTTCCTGTCACTTGAAAGCTTTGACCCTGCTGAAAAAATGGCTTTGGGCTGAACTGTCTGAACTCCTCTAAGCTCCCACTTGTCACAACCTTCACTGCCCTTGCCCCTTTTCTTTGCTATCCCCCAACCCCACCACCTCCATACTTAAAAAAAAACATACAGTGCCTTGCGAAGGTATTCATACCCCTTGAACTTTTCCACCTTTTTTAATGTCACAACTACAAATGTAAATGAATTTTATGGGACAGACCATCATAAAGTAGTTCAGAATTGTGAGGTGGAAGGAAAATGATTCTTGGTTTTCAAAATTTTTTTACAAACAAAAATCTGAAAAGTGCACTGTATTCAGCTTCCCCTCAGTCAATACTTTTTAAAACCACTTTTCACTGCAATTACAACTGCGAGTCTTTTGGGGTATGTCTACCAGCTTTGCACCTCTACAGACTGAAATTTTTGCCCATTTTTCTTTGCAAAATTGATCAAACTCAGTCAGATTGGACTGAGAGCACCTGTGAACACCAATTGTCAAGCCTTGCCACAGATTCTCAGTTGGACTTAAGTCTGGATTATGACTGGGTCATTCTAACACATGTATATGCTTTGATGTTCTAAACCATTCTATCCTAGTTCTGGCTATATATCTAGGGGTGTTGCACTGCTGAAAGGGGAACCTCTGCCCCAGTCTCAAGTCTTTTGCAAACTCCAACAGGTTTTCTCTCAAGATTGCCCTGTATTTGGCTCCATCCATCTTCCAATCAACTCTGAGCAGCTTCCCTGTTCCTTGTGAAGAAAATAATCCCCACAGCATACTGCTGTCTATGATTCACAGTTGGGGATGGTGTGTTCAGGGTGATGTGCAATTTAAGTTTTCTGCCACACATCAAATTTTGCATTTAGGTCAAAAATTTAAATTTTGGTCTCATGTGATCAGAGTTTCTTCTTCCACGTGTTTTCTGTGTCCCCCACGTGGTTTGTGGCAAACTGCAATCGGGACATCTTATGGCTTTCTTCTTGCCACTCTTCCATGAAGACCAGATTTGTGGAGTACACAACTAATAGTTATCCTGTAGACAGATTCTCTCACCTGAGCTATGGCTCTCTGCAGCTCCTCCAGAGTTACTATGGGCCTCTTGGCTGCTTCTCTGATTAATGCTCTCCTTGCCCAATCTGTTAGTCCACTTAAGTGGGTAGCCATGTCTTGTATGTTTGCACTTGTGCCATACTCTGTTTTTGAATGATGGATTGAACAGGGTTCTGTTAGTTGTTCAAAGCTTGGGATATTTTTTATAACCTAACCCTAGTTTGAACTTCTCCACAAGTTTATCCCCAACCGGTCTGGTGTGTTCCTTAGGCTTCATGATGCTGTTTGTTCACTAATGTTCTCTAACAAAACACAAAAAAATGTCTTCACAAAACAACTGTTTTTATACTAAGATTAAATTACACATAAGTGGACTCTATTTACTAATTAAGTGATTTCTGAAGGCAATTAGTTGTATTGCGTTTTATTTAGGCATATCAGAGTAAAAAAGGATGAATCCAAATGCACAGTGCACTTTTCAGATTTTTGTTCGTTAAAAATTTAATTTTGAAAACCACAAATCATTTTCCTTCCGCTTCATAATTATGGACTACTTTGTGCTGGTCTATCACATAAAAAAAACAATAAAATACAGTTACAGTTGTGGTTGGGACATGACAAAATGTGGAAAAGCTTAAGGGGTTTGAATACTTTTGCAAGGCACTGTGGTTCGTGATTAATAACTTACTCAGGTGCCTGTGTCTGATGGACAGTAAAATATGTTCAAATCAAATATTTTGAGTACAATCAAACTTCACTTGGTATGATAATGTAGGAAATATGTAGGCATTTAGTTTCTCAATCCTAGATAATGTGGGCAACAATTATGCAACTTGAGTATCTTTAAGTGTGTGGAAGAGAGGGGGAGACAGAGAGTTTTCTGCTAGAAAATGCTTTGAAGTTGCAGAAAATTCCAAGAGTTTCCTGTTAACAGGCCTGGGGCTTAATGTGAACCAGGAGTGCATGACTGTGTGCAAGGAGAGGAGTATCTCTTCAGTCAGTTTCGCTGCTGGTAAGACGGGTTAGCATCACTGTAGTCTGCTTGCCTTGCCTTGTACTTTTCAGATTCCAGGTTGGATCCACCTGTTTTCCATGATACAGCCTTTGGTGGGGATTTACATTTGAATTCAAACTATATAAACTTGGGAGCATTTTATACCTGTATAGCACCTTTAAAGAACTGACAACTGGCTTTCTAGTCTGATTCAGATGCAATGCTGCTGTCTCAGACCTAGTGGTGGTAACAACACTACACATATGTTTTTTTTTAATTTCAGATGAGGATTTGTGAGCTGCTAAGCAGTTCCAGCTGATTGCTAGACCAGTTTGTTAGCAACATCAATCAGGATGTCTCAGCTTTGTACCTCACATTATCTGTTGCTGTTTGCTGCTTTGTGGAGTCTCAGCTGCCAGGGTTTGCTGGCTGCATGGCCAAGTATCGATGGGAGTAAACCTAAGGAGCTGTTGGACCCTAATGTACGGGACTGGGGAGACTATTCAGACCTTCCTTCAGGAGTCGAGCATGGACTGGGGCTAGAAGAAGACAGAGAAGATGGAGGCAACAGGGGAGTTGGAGAATCATCATCAAGCTTTGCTCCAGAGATGGATTTTCTGGCTGACTTTGCAGGTAATAGAAATTAACCAATCAGCAAATGTTTTTGTTTGTATGTTCCTGCGACCACTCATTTCCCCCTACAGGTAAAAAGCGGCTGTGGGTGATAACAGCTCCATCCCACAATGACCACTATCTTCGTATGATGGAGAAACAGCTAGAAGACACGCATCAGGTACTTTTTGAGATTAGTTACTGTTTGAATACATACACAGTGTTTTTTAATTGTATTTTTTAATCTTTTACCCTAAAACTTCAGTCAAAACAGCCATCCCACCCATCAGTTCTAACTTAGCTTCTTTGTTTCTTTCTGTCATTCTCTACTTAGAAAGGGCTGAACTGCCGTTTAGCAGAAAGAGACACCTTCATCATAACCATCATCCAGAATGCCATGATGGAAGGTCGGATCCAGAAAACAACTTTTGAAGGAGGTGCCACAGTAGAGAACCTGGACACCGACACAGTAACAAAACTGCTGCATTACCTGGAGCTTACCAGCCAAGTAACCAGTGTGCCATAAACAGTTCGATTCATTTTAAACTCTCGGCAACATACTGTATGAACAAGCTGTCTATTTGACTTTTTAAAACTGAAATGTTGAAGTGGATTTTTTTAGTAGTTGACCTGCTTCTGATTTGTGTTTAACAACAATCATGCCAGGAGTTCACCATGGTGGTTATCAAGAAGAACCTACGGGTCAGTGAGCACTTCCCTTATCCAGTCCGTGTTGAGGCAATTTTTGAAATCATTGATCAGTTCCCGATGAGGAAGCTGGAGAAGATGACCAGAAAAGGATCTAAATTAAGGTTTAATTATACAATTTTTTCTTTGTCATGATAAGTGAGTTTACAAACTCTAATATAGTAATACACTAGTCCATTGGGCTTTTACACCCGAGCCTACAAGGCTCATCAGGCCAGAGCTTATCCCCGGTTTCTGTAGCGTGAAGTGACTTAGGAGTTAGATTCTTCTTGGATGGGATGCTAATCCATTGTAGGTTACCTTCCCAGTATTTTACTGGTACCCATTTTTTACTGCTGGGTCGACAGAGGTACACTGGGACAGTTGATCTGACCAGGATTGCCCAGCACCTTTACCATTACACCATCGCCCCCATAATAATACACTAGTGCGTTTTTATTAGAAGAACAACCACAATTTTAAAGAACAGGAAAAATACAAAAAACCCGTGCAAAACTGCATACATTTAATAGGTTATATGGCTTATGCACCACTATAGGTTTCCTAGAAGGTGTTCCTTAGGTGCATGTCAACTCACTTGGTAGTAGCATATTGACAAAGTCCAGACTGAATTTTGCAACTGGAACAGTTTGGTGCAATTACTCAGTAACGCGTTAGGATCAACTACAGTAATTTTGGTGATACCTTGACTTGATGCCACCATCAGGTCAGGTTTTAAATTTTTTTAGTTGTTGATATAAAAAAACTGTTCTCATTTGTGGGCCATCAAATACTGCTGTTTTGTCAAAGTCGCTGGCATCAGAGAAATACCTCCAAACTGTCCTTGCGTTGTTTTTGTGCTGCACATGGCAGTGTTGAGAATAGTCTCGCATCCACCTCATACTGGGTACCCGTGGGCATAGTTGCTCACCATGCAGAGTTAATATTCTTTAAGCAGAATATTTAACCCAAAGCTAAATCTAAAGCTAACCAAGTACCAAGTAGTTTTTGGTGCCTAACTAGCCAAGCAGTGCAAAAGTGAAAGTAAAAAGCAAATGAATACAAAACAATCAGCATGTGAAAAGGAGGCAGAACACAGTGCAAGTAAAGGTTCCAAATGGGAAACAAAGTGCATTTTCCTAGCTGAGAAACCAGTTACTTAAGCCACCAACTTAAAAAGAGTCTATTACCACTTGGTATCTATTGCCCTGGCTGGTGTGTCAAAGCACAGACACTAAGGGACACTGTGTCTGCGTGGCATGTGCAGCTTTTGACAATACGGCAGTATTTGACACCTTAAAACTATATTTTCAGCTGTAAATTGTGAAATGTTTTTCCTAATCAGCATCATATGTTAGCATTTTAGAGTAAATATCTTAACTGCACATCGACGTCCACTCAAAGCCTTACACTCACCATTGGATGATTAAATTTATGTTACTTGGATCCAACTAATCTCAATACTGAGGCAAGTGACTGCAGTAACAACCAGTGGGAGTGAGGGATAACACTGAATGACGTATAACAGGGAGGAAAATATGCAAAAGGATTATCTATGCAGCCATAGTTTGAAATGTCGACTGCAGTGACTAACTCTCAGCTACAAAGCTGTAGGAAATGAGTAAATTTATTTATAGGTGAACAGGGCTTTAGTCTACAGTATGGGCAGTATCTGCTAATCAGAGTTCCTACAGCATCATCTCCCATCATTTTAGTCATTTATAATGCCTGCCACTTATACTGATGAGTTGTCCATAATTCACGAGTTATAAAAGGGCATCAAAAAGACACATAGAGATAGATTTTTCTTTTGTGTTTCTTATGCCCAAATCTGTGAAAATCCATCTGCATCATAAATGTAAACTTATGTTTTGATATCTTGTTTTAGATGTAAAACCACCAAAAAGAAGGTTATGATAAGAAAAAAGATGACAAAGATGGCACTGAGCCCTCAGAGGCGTGGAAATATGACTTCCGTGGTGGCATTACCAAAGAGGCATCCTCTGGACAAAAAAGCCGCCCTGAAGAGGAAAGTCCAGGATATACTAAGTGGTGGGTCGAGGTTTGTAATCCGTAAAGTGCCTACAAGGGGGAAGACCTTGAGCAGTGACGTTCATGTGACTTCTAACGTACAGGAAAAAGAAAAGGTGACCAGTCCTCCATCTCTTTCAAGGAACAATGAGGAAGTTAAAAAAGAGAGGTACTGTCTTTCTAAGTTCTTATGTTTTGTGAAACTTTGAAACAGTAAGAAGAGTGTGCCTAAGTGTTTTGATGTGTGCTCACATCTGGTGTATCATCCCTTCTCAGGGCCTTACACCACATAAGTGCTGTTTTCAGTGTTTTCAGTGCTGGAAGGACATCAAAGTATTTTTTATATTGTATTGCAGCACTCACACAACTGTGGAAGAAGGAAAGAAAAAACATGGAGGGAAAAGCATTAAAGAAAAAGCTGAGCATAATGCAAAGGAGGACAAAAAGGAAAAACAGAGCTCTAAGAAAAAAGGCAAAGGAAAGAAAGGAAAGAAAAGGAAAGGAAGGGGGAAAAAGTCCAACAGAGAGACGAGTGAGAAGGATAAAATAGCACTGAAGGAGTTTTTGGACAGTTTAAAGGGAACAAGAAGGCTGATGGTAAGAACTTTTTAAAAAGTGCCTTTCTCTAGATCTTTCAGATCTGTATATTTTTCTCTTTCTCTTCTTGTTTTGTGTTCTAGACAGATGTAAAGAAGTCCATAAATATTTGGATTTTAAAAAAATGCCTTTGTATACCACCACAGTGACTTTTAAATCCCTTGGCTGCTCCCTTGTATTTTCTCCAAGGGGTCACCACAGCGGATTAATCTGTACTGGTAATTTGGCAGAGGTTTTACGCCAGATGCCCTTCCTAATGCAACCCTCCATGGTGAGAGGGGCTTGTGCCCCCACCTGGAATCTAAACAGGGACCTTTCTCTTGTAAGGCAAATGTTTAAACCACTACACTACAGGGAGACGCAAACAGTCAAAATGTGACTGAAATGAAGACTTTCAGCTCTAATTCAGTGGGTTTAACAAAAGTACTGTATTAACTATTTTGGAATTACAGCCATTCTGTAACATTTTCAGAGGCTCAAAAGTAAAGGGACAATTGACTGACAAGCTGCTTTACAGGCGAAGCCTTTTCCCTCATTATTCCTTTACATTTTTAGATAAAGGATCTGGAGTTAATTCCAAGTGTTGAACTTGCATTTGGTAAATGTTCACCAAAATTCACAATATGAAGTCGAAAAGCACGTTGATGCAAATGAAGGGTGCCATCATTAGGCTGAAAAACCAAAACAAAGTGATAGAGAAATAGAAAGCTACAGTCTGGTACTTTCTTAAAAGAAGGAATACACTGGCTAGCTGAGCAGCACCAAAAGGCCTGTAAGACAGCAGAAAATAACTAAAGTGGATGATCAAAGAATTCTTGACTTGGTTAATAAAAGCCCTTTCACAATATGTAGCCTAGTCTCTTCAGGAGGTAGGCATATCATTATATTCCTGAAAAGTGATGGAGTCATCATAAACATTCATGGTGACATCATATCATGTCTACTGCCATTGTCATCAGCTGGTGCCGCAGATGAAATAAGTAAAAAGCACAGTGGTACAGTGATAGAGCTCCATGAGATGAGGGAACTGATAACATTTTTTGCCATTTTGAAAATACAGATTGGCCACCAGGTGGCATTTTCTATCATGTTTTTACATTTTGAGCCATATCTCTGTGATTGTTAGTCTGATCTGCACAAAAAAATCCAGATTGATTGTGGGATCATATACTTTTATGCTGACATCATGTTATTCCTGCCATCATTGCTGTCTGCTGTTCCCAAGGTTGAAATCAGTAAAAAAAAAAAAAAAGTCAGGAATATTATGGAATCAACTTTACTGCTGCATATGTCAGTTCTTAGTTACCCAGTTTGCACTGAAAAAAACTGAATATGGCATCTAGCCTCACATCATGTCAAGCTGGGTCAGGTCAGGTCAGGTCAGGACAGCATTCAAGAAGAAATTGGGGCTTTTAAGAATATACCTTTAGTGGTCACATGGTGACCAGGGGGAGCTAGTTTTCAAAGCTTAAAATCAAGAGGCTTTTAGCTGGCTAGTTTCATGAATGTAATTACAGAAAAAAATGCAAAAAGGTGCAAACCACTGGTTATACTCAAGAACAGGAAGGCCAGGATAGATTTTGCCAGAAAACATCTAAAAGAGCCAGTCAGCTTCTGGAAATTAAATATTTGGACAGATGAAAGCAAGATGAACTTATACCAAAATGATAGGAAGAGAAAATTATGGAGAAGGAAAAAAATATTTTATTTGTCCCATTATTTTTAAGCTTCTGACAACAGGGACTATGTATAAAAAAGGCTTTTGTTAAAGCTTTGTTAAAGCTGAAAGTCCTGTACTGCAATCAGCTCTTGAGTGTTTGAATTACAAGAAATGTGTCATTGTCCAAATACTTATTGACCTAACAGTACATGTTCAGTACCTTTTGACGGACCAGTGTTTTTGTGTTGTCTCATACAAGGTAATCTCAACACCCAGCAAAGATACAACACTGTACATTCAGCAAACTATGGAGATTGAGAAGCATCACTGTGAACTCGCTATGAGGAAGATCACAGTAGCAACCATTGTGGGTCAAGGAAGTGATGCCACTCTTACGCTGCAACACTACCACCTAGGTAGGAAGTGTTTTTACAGCTTTCTTGATGTATGTATGTTTGAATATTTGCATTTCATTTGGTTAGATTTTCTTTAGGGTTTTTTTTAAAAAGCAAAACAAAACAATTGTTCACATAATACGTGGAATAAGTAGATGCTTTTTGTTTTTACTAAGGCATGACCAAAGGCAAATATGATGCTTCCAAAAACACTGAGAAGTAACTAAAATAGTCTACGCCCATGCCAGTGGCTCTGTGAGGTTACACAATAAGGTGGTGCTTTCACTTTTTCAGCACATCTTTAGCAAGTTAAAACAGTAATATACACAGACAGTTTATAACAGTGTCCCACTGGTTTGTGGACTACTGTTTTGAAGATTTGAGTTTGGCATTAATGGTGTCACCATCTTGCATTCTTGGGGACAGTGGTGACTATACTGGGACCATAATGGACAGTATACATGATCGACTAGTGATGCTAGTGTGGAAGTGGCTTAAATCTAGATTCTTTTAAATGGCCAGCGGAAGTCAACTCCTCTGGCTGCAAAAAGAAAACAGCCTTGCTCTCTTGCTCCTGATAAGTCACTAGTTTCAGGTCATACTGAATAGAACATGAAGTAAGTTTTGTAAATTATAGTCATTCTAACAGACAGAAAGGAGGATTATTCAGTTTATGCTCATTTACACGTGCTATGTCCTCAGTTGTCATATCTGGTTGAAAACACAAAGATGGTGATGATAGAAGGACTTCACTCATCACTGGGTAATGTTACAGTGGCTATGTCTATCATTTATACTATGGCTGGGATAATATGAAGGATTCTTATACCATTAGCAGTAGCTGTCTTGGTGTTTTGAGCAGATCTGATATCCATAGCTGATATCCATATCCATAGTCAGTGACTTGTCAGTGTCAAGAAAGGCCTGCTCAAAAGCCGATTTTCCAAGCCACTGGGACTTTAAATGTAGGGAAGGTAGATATATGGCAAGAGAGCAAGCAAGTGTAAGGGACGCAAGGTCACGAATACGATTCAAACTGTTCTACCATGGTGTAGATAGAAAGCAAAATGAAGCAGGGCTAATTTTGAAGAAAGAATATGTTATGAAATATAAGTTAATAGTTTAACCTGATGGAAGCTCTACAGGAGAAGTGACAAAGCACCAGAAGTATTGCAGAGCAGTACTTATGTTAGTTTATTGATTTGGTTTGCTGATACATCATACCAGGAAGTAACTGATGTGGTATGCAGCAAAGGTTTTCTTTCATTATCTCACACACAACAACACTGTCATACTGCAGCAGTTACAGTTCAGCATGTATCACTTATAGTAAATGCCTTACAGTTATTGTCTTTGTTAGTTGCTGCATTCAAACATTATCCCAAGGTGTTGATTCAACATTGTGGCAGTTTTCGGTGTCCCAAGTAATGTTGCTGCATGGAATGCGCAGTACTGTGCAAAACTCTTGAGCCACCCCTCATGTCTTTATATTTCACTTGCACAGATCAAGACTTTCTTGTAATTTTTAAAGTGGTCTTGAGCAATGTAGTCCTCAATGATTTCCAAAGGTCTTTCAAAGTGATTGCTGGCTGTCCAGTCTATGTACCTGACCATTTTCAGAGCATTTTTTAAATGTATTAAGCCACTTAACACTGACCAATGAATTATGCAAGCATAAAAAAGGCACCTAACACAAGGAATGAACCAACGTTGGGTCTATGCATAACAGACAACATAACAAAGAACTGATATTTTAATGTATTTTGAGGCAGTTTGTTATTAGCAGTCTGTCCAAAAAACACATAATTTGCTCTCAATTCTTTAGCCTAATCCATGAAAAATGTCAACAATAACACAGTTTGACAGGCATGAAATAGTA
Source organism: Etroplus canarensis (assembly GCA_015106775.1). Taxonomy (NCBI): domain Eukaryota; kingdom Metazoa; phylum Chordata; class Actinopteri; order Cichliformes; family Cichlidae; genus Etroplus; species Etroplus canarensis. Next base: position 2,392 of record VUQH01032633.1, on the reverse strand, counting down.
TTTTTGGCCTAACAATGTGATTCCCAAAGAGCTAAAAACTTAACATGTCTTGGCATGGTGTGTAGTGTGTCCCTGAACAATACAGGGAAACTGGACAAGTGGCAGACAAAAGAAAAAGTGTCAGGCCTAAAAAATATCTGTAGATAAAAAACAGCATTTAAAATTGTGTTCCTAAGAAACAGGAACAATTCCAGCAAACACCCGACATAAGACCTGAGAGATGATTCTAGGCCTTCAGTTGACCCATCAATTGTTTACCAAAGTCCCATCAGAAATGGTCTCAGTGGAAGGCTGGCTGTCAAGAAGTCATTCTTAAGAAAGGGAAACAGGAGTAAAAGGCTAAGGTATGCCAAATGACATGAGAACTGAGCTGAAAATTAGTGGCAACAGACCACTTGCCAGGGCCTCAACATTATGGAAACAGTATGGGATCATCTTAACTGAGAACAGAACAAAAGGCAGCCAACATCCAAAGAAGCGCTTTGGGATGCCTTTCAAGAAGGCTGGAGAATTATTCCTGAAGATTTACTTAAAGAAATTACAAGAAAGCTTGCCTAAGAAAGTTCAGACTGTTTGCAGAATAAAGATGGTCAAGCCAAATATTGCCTTCAAAGCTGGTTAGAACTGTACAACTGTTTTTGCCTTATATACTATATTTCCATTTATGTTTGCACATTTGATAAAATTGCTGCACCTATTTCCCATTGTCCTTGCAAAATCTAAAGAAATGGAGGTTAGCTTGAGACCTTTGCACAGTACTGCGGTATATTTGTTAGTTTTTCTACATTTTTACAAAACATTAAGTGATTTCTGTGCTTCAGATTTAGAGTCTCCACTCAGTGACCAAGCAGAGCAGTTCTTGGATTCAGGCCTCATCTCACTGCTGAGAGCAGAGCTCGGCCTGTCATCTTCTGACCTCTTTTCAGTGACTGTCACAGATTATGACATCAAACCCAGCGTAAGAGACTCTCACCTGAGCTTTCCCAGTTTTATCTTTTTACTTTTTTCTTTTTTCCAAACTTCTTCCTGCACTGCCTTGATTCATGTTCCTATCTGGAAACAGATCAGTTTACAGACACTCAAAATAATAAAAACAACATTTATAGTCTGACAAGATTTTAACAGATAGGCAATATTTCTTTCACAATCATTTCACAAAACTGTTTCAATCCTTGAAATTTAAGTTTAATATACATTTTTTTTTAAAAAACTTTATTTAGTTAGACATATGCAAAGACAGCATTTTGATTTTTACAAAAAATAAATAAAAAATAAACTCCAGCTGTGTCACAATATATTTTTCGTATTTTTTAGCTGCTTATGAGGACTCATAAAGATGATTGATGTAATTCTGCATAACAATGAAAAATAAACATTTGTCAAGATGTCTTCTTTCCTAATCTGCTCTTATCCTTCCCCCAGAGAGTCTTTGAAGCTCCTCCATCAGGTCTGACTTTGTTTGAGTACATTGACAACTTTCCCACAAGGCGCTCAGAAAAAGAGAAGGACAGAAATAGTCCTCCAGTCTGCTCTGAATACATGGAACACCCTGTAGTTGAAAATTCACTGCTCAGGTAAAATTATTATTCACTTTTATTACAGTGGGCACCAACCACTAAGCTTGCTTGTTTGTTTCTAAAATGAAGTTAACCAAACCTTATTTTTTCTTTCTTCATTGTTCTCTTTATGATGCACAACCAAGTGCACAAACATGTATGTCATGTTAAGGTATTTTTAGTTTTTCTTGCTTGTCATTTATTTATCCCCATCACCTTAAATTACTATCAGTGAAAAGGAGCAAATTGGTGGCAGTGGCTTGACTTGTAAATTTTCTCATGAGATTTCGCATCATAATTCCCCAATCCCAGTCTCTCCATATTATAAACTTGTATTTATAATTTAGTGGTTTAAACCAGCCACAGGGGCCCACAAGCCAGTGTAGTCCTAGTGCCGGTCCCAAGCCCGGGTAAATGGTGAGGGTTGCGTCAGGAAGGGCATCCGGCGTAAAAACTTGGCCAAATCAATATGCGGATTCATAACACGACTTCCATACCGGAACGGTCGTGGCCCGGGTTAACAACGACCGCCTCCGGTGCCGTTAGCCAACAGGGTGCCGGTGGAAACTATGCTACTGTTGGCCGAAGACCACGGAGGGGGAGAGGGGGAAAGCGTGTTAGGAGGCAGAGAGAGAGAAGGAAAGGTAGGAGGGTGGAGGTGAGAGGAGGGACTTTAAATGTAGGGACTATGACTGGTAAAGGGAGAGAGCTGCTGATATGATGGGGAGAGGGAAGGTAGATATATTGTGTGTGCAAGAAACCAGGTGGAGGGGAAGCAAGGCCAGGAACATCGGAGGTGGATTCAAACTGTTCTACTATGGTGTAGGTAGGAAGAG
>VUQH01032630.1:0-20685 GCA_015106775.1 Etroplus canarensis | reverse complement strand
CTATGGTGTAGGCAGGAAGAGAAATGGAGTAGGGGTCATCTTGAAGGAAGAGTATGTGAAGAGTGTTCTGGAGGTGATGAGAGTGTCAGGTAGAATTGTGACTTTGAAACTGGAAATTGAAGGTGTGATGCTGAATGTTGTTAGTCCGTATGCCCCACAAGTTGGATGCCAGCTAGGAGAGAAAGGGGAGAAAGGGGAATTCTAGAGTAAGTCGGATGAAGTGGTAGAAAGTATTCTCGGGGAAGAGAGAGTGGTGACTGAAAGGTCATCTCCCTGTACACCTCTGGACTACTTCCAGTCTGACTGCTAAGCAAAAATCGCTCCCTGGACATTTTGCTCTGACTACTAGCACTTGTGATTTTGCGATTTCACTAGGTACCTTAAACTTGCACAGGGAGCAAAGAGCAATTTTTGTGTCTGGCTGTGTACGCTCTCAGTGATCCAAAGTCCAGGGCACTGGAGTTCAAGGCAATTCCATTCTCCTCGACTGAGACTTTTGAGGAGTTAAAAATGTTTTACCACACAAACACTACCCATTAAACTATTAGTTTTCAACTTCAAGAAGCTTCAAATTCAGACTGAAGGGCCACCATTGGAGGACATTCAGCACCACCAGGATGAAACAGAGTAAACATGATTTCTTGAGGAAGCTTAGATCCTTCAGTGTTTGCAGGAAGATGTTGCATATTTTTTTCTAAGTCTGTGGTGGAGAGTGCAATTTGCTGTACAGCCAGCAAATTGCACTCTGTCAGGCCAGCAGCATCAGAGCCAGTGACTCAAAGAAACTGAACAAAATGATAAAGCAGGCTGGCTCAGCTCTGGGGACTGCTCTGGAACCCCTTGAGCTGACTGTGGAAAGAAGAATGCTGCACAAGTTAAAAAACATAATGAACACTGCACATCCTCTAAAAAACATAGTAATTAAACAACAGAGCACATTCAGTGAGATGCTTCTTCAGCTCTGCTGCAATAAATAACGGTACAGGAGGTTATTCCTGCATATAACAACAAACACAATGACTCTGTAATGACTAATGATTAATGAAGATGATTTAATTGTTTGTTTACTTTTTATTGCAACATCATAATTTCCCTTAAGGATGAATAAAGTATAACTCAATTCAATTCAGTCACATACAAAAAACTATTGTGATAATGGGACTTCCACTGAGAGTGCTGACATTAACAGCTGTATTAGAATCAGTGCAGAGGTGCATAAGGACACTACCTATAGCAGGAGAAATTTAAATCAGGTATGATTTTTGATTTTTATAGGTGGACACACTAAATTTTATTTTTGCACTTCAAATAATCCCACAAGTAAGACAGCTTAAAAACACAAACACACTCAGCTCAGTTTGACATTCGATATTACTGTGAGAGCACAAACATGAGAGGCGGTCACTTCAGTTGCACATTTTAGTGTAACAGCTTTAATACTGTTTTGTTGTTCTGGTTCAATTGCTTGAACATCTGTGGGCAGCTAATAGTTTCTGCTGGCTCTTTGCCATGTTGAATAAACTGTATATGACTCTCCAGTTAATTACCTCTCACTCTCATGGGTCATTTCCAAGCTTTAGATCTCTTGTGACTTTCCAAAAACACACCACTGTGGCAAGACAAAAAATTACAGCAGAACTTCTATGAGGACATGAAGGTAAACACAAACATTGTTTTTCAGGCTTTCCTTCGGCAACAAACAAGAGAGGCCATGTTTATTTGTGTCTTCTTTAAATCTCTGTGTGAGTGCCTAAGAATTATTCAGATCTGTGCAATATTTTATTTCATTAAATTTAAATGTTTTCAGTGGCTGGAAATGTGGTAGACTAATGTGCATGTTTTACAGTGTTGATTTTCTGTTGATGTATGGTGGCATATCATCATTTAAAATACTGCACAAGGTTATTCTGTTCCTACAGTCTGCTTGGAAATGGATTTTTAATATGTCTGTAAGCTGTTCTTCAACAGAACAAATAAAATGGACAAATATGGTAAATAAAATGTTGAACAATTACTGACTCTGAATCATCCATGTCAGTGACACTTCATTAAAACACTATAATAGTCACAAACCATGTTACCATTATAATGGAAATAAATATACTTAAAATGTATGTTACAGAGGGAAAAAATATCTAAATCTAAAAATATTTTTTACACATTCTTTTATCATTTACAGGTGTGTCTCAATAAATTAGAGTATAATCAAAACGTTAATTTAGTTCAGTAATTCAATTCAAAAAGTCAAGCTCATATAATTTATAGATTCATTACACACAGAGTGATATAATTAAAAAGTGTTTATTTCCTTTCATTCTGAGGATTATGGCTTATGGCTTAAAGCTAATGAAAACCCAAAATTCAGTATCTCATAAAATTAGAATATTGGGAAAAAAGTCAATGTAGACACATGGTGTCACACTTCAATCAGCTTATTAACTCAAAACACCTCTAAAGGTTTCCTGAGCCTTTAAATAGTGTCTCAGTCTGGTTCAGTAGGTTACACAACCATGGGGAGGAGTGCGCACTTTACAGTTGTCCAGAAAGCAGTCTCTGACACCCTCCACAAGGAGGGTAAGCCACAAAAGGTCATTACTAAAGAAGCTGGCTGTTCACAGAGTGCTGTATCCAAGCATGTTAATAGAAAGTTGAGTGGAAGTTGAGTGGAGTCAGTGCTTCAAGATGTATCCAGGACATGGGCTACAACTGTTGCATTCCTTGTGTTAAGCCAGTCCTGAACCAGATACAATGTTAGAAACGTCTTGTCTAGTCTAAGGAGAAAAAGAACTGGACTGTTGCTCAGTGGTCCAAAGTTATCTTTTCAGATCAAAGTAAATTTTGCCTTTCATTTGGAAATCAAGGTCCCAGCATCTGGAGGAAGAGTGGAGAGGCACATAATCCAAGCTGCTTGAAGTCCAGTGTGAAGTATCCACAGTAAGTGATGATTTGGGGATCCATGCCATCTGCTAAAGTCAGCGCAGCCATCTACCAGCAAATTTTGGAGCGCTTTATGCTTCCATCTGCTTACAAGCTTTAAGGAAATGCTGAATTCATTTTCCAGCAGAACTTTGCTTCTGTCCACACTGCCAAACGTACCAATACCAGGTTTAATGATCATGGTATCACTGGGCTTGATTGGCCAGCTAACTCACCTGACCTGAACCCTTATAGTGAAATCTATGGGGTATTGTAAAGAGGAAGGCCCCGATCAAAGCTTGAGCCAAAGCCTGGGCTTCCATAAAACCTTAGCAGTGCCACAGGATGATCGCCTCCATGCCATGCCACATTGATGCAGTAATTCATGCAAAAGGAGCCCCAACCAAGTACTGAGTGCACACATAGACATTTTTCAGTAGGCCAACATTTCTGTATTAAAAATATATTTTTTATTCAGCTTATGTAATATTCATATTTTCTGATATACTGAATTTTGGGTTTTCATTAGCTGTAAGCCATAATCATCAAAATGAAAGGAAATAAACACTGTTACTGAAATAAATTAACTTTTCAACTATATTCAGATTTATTGAGCTGCACCTGTATTGTACACCCACCAGTGGGTCTCTTTCTCCTCCGACCAGCAACTTCACAGCTCCATCCTTCAGTGCCAGCGTACGGATGGTGCTGCTTTCACTATCGGCCACATAAAGGCAGCTCCAGGGCTCCTTGGGGGCTAAAGCCAGGCCTGAAGGCTGTGCAAAGCCTGCCTTGTGAGGGTAGGCATTGTTTCGGTTCTCTTCACTGCCACTACCCGCCCATCGCATGCACATTCCAGTCTTGGACTCACTGTTTAAGTTGGAATATAGAAGACAATGGTTAAAAACTGCAATGCACTGCTTAATGCACAGAGTTTAAAAAACAAAGGAATCTAGAGGAGAGATGTTTCAGGAAGATAATCCCGTCTGTTAAAAAAAAAATCTTTATTTATGGTAATGAAGACACATTTTTACATCATGTGCCTTTCTGTAATATGGCCAGCCACAAGAGACACGTGATGGGAAGAATCCACATTTTTCACAGCTTTAAAAGCAGAATTACAACCATGTCATTATATTGACAGAAAATGTTCGTGGCTTTGTATGTTTGCCGTTTTCTGAGTGGCCATGCCAATCATGTACTGGTCTCTCACCTTCCTTTGGGCAGTTTTCCATCAGCTAGGAACAAAGCCCAGATCTGATGAGTCCCTGCCATGGCTATCCACAGCACGTTGTCTTCAACGCCGCCTACACATGAAAATAAAACACACAAACCACATGATAAAACTGAAAGCAGGAACTGGTGCCGCTGCTTCTGGCTATCTACCAGTCAGCCTCAGTATCATTCACAAACTGTTTTGAAATTTGTCTTTCAGCTAGGTTCTTTGGGTGTGTTTGGGAGTAAACTTTGCTCTAGCAAAAGGAAAAATATGTCTTCTACTAAAAATAATAAATTTTATATAACATATGCAACAAAAGGAATTTTGGCTATTTATTAATGGTAAAAACAAAAACAAAACCTCCCTCTCTTCCAATCTGCTGACTGATCAACGTCAGAATTGAGTTACAAAAGCAGCTACACAGGTTTAGGTGACAGCAGCCTGACTGACAAAGGCCATATGCCACCTCAGATATGCTCAGCAGACACAATACTGTCACCATGATGAATACACAACCCTTACAGACATGCAGGATCTCAGTTGTATATTTAATGCAGGGCAAAGTTCATCCCTTCTTGATCAAAGGTATATTCCTGGTTGTCAGGAATATATACTTGACTCCAAGCATCAATGCCAATGTAGCACTTCATAGTTCAAAAGGTGTAGGATCGTCCTGATTTGGTCAAATAAATTATTCATCCACATGTTTAATAAGTCTTGAATATGTGATGCTTGGATATTCTCTCAGAGGTCAACATTAGGGTACACCCATACTAATACGTCTTTGTTTTAAAATGCCTAGCATACAAACTGTGCAGATGTTTAAGGACTCCTAAAATGGAGTTGTAGTTTAAAAACTAAGAGATTTAGTCTGGTCAGGCAGAACCTGAAAACCTTTGGAGACAATGACGCAAACTCTCATGTTTACCTCTTGACTGGGTTGGTTCAATTAAGCCAAAATATCATCCTTCTTGGATGGATATGTTTTTCTATTGTGACAGCTGACTCTGAATTTATATTGATCCTTGTGTTGCTATATGTTGATGCATTTGTTTTCCATTGAGGCTCAATCTATTTTCTGCTGCCATGAACACCTCTTGTGTTAGTTTCACTATCACTTAAAAAGTCACCGATTTTACTTTTTGACATTGCTGTTCACCTTCCATAGTATTTTCTACATGCATCCAACCCTGTACTTTCTGTTTACAATAAATGCCTACCCTTTTACAGATGTGTTAGTACAGACAAAAACACTTTATTAGGTGCGCCTATTTGAATGCTTGTTAATCAGACAACCACATGGCAACAACTCAGTGGTCTTAGCACATGCAGACATGGTTGAGATAACCTGCTGAAGTTCACAATGAGCATCAGAAAGGTGATTTAAATGACTTTAAATGTGGTATGGTTGTTGGTGCCAGATGGGACGGTCTGAGTATTTCAGAAACTACTGATTTACTGATCTACAACCCACTACTTGCAAGATGTATCTAATGAAGTGACCAGTGAGAGTATTCAATGTTTTCTTAAATTTTAAATGTATTAGTCAGGATATACTGAAGTCAAAGGTCTTCAGACCTACTTCAAAGCAGCATGGTGTCCCATAAATAAACCTGAGGCAAACCCCCCCCCCCCAGCTGATATTGATTTACTACTTATAATGGCAAATTAATGGTTCTACCATTGACATTCTTATTAGTATCAATCTTGCAATTACCATGCCTATGTGATATAAACTGTTACTGAACACAGTACTTGCCAGAGGTATAATAAGCAACTCTGTCCAGCCCATCTGCACACTTTCAACCTTTTTTGCTTTATCTAAGTAAACAATTTACAGAGGCAGTTCAAAATGTGTTTAATGCTTCCTTCAAATACAACCACTGGGCCTTAGAAGCCCTCAGACTTGTTTAATGTTTAAGAAAAAATTATCAACTAAGTCAGGTCACCTGTTAAAAATGCCTTTAATTAGTTATATTTTAAAATTACATTTGGATCAACTACCACTGACTTGTATTCTGTACTAGAGTGAAGAATGCAAAGAAGCTATATGCAACATAAAAAATATTCATGCCCAAATCATAACTAACATTAAACAGTCAAATATTATTCAACATTTATGCATGGTGTTAAAATAGTTTTGTGAAAGCAAAAAGCAATATACAAATCCAATTAAAAAGTGTATATGAGTGGTGCGGGCTGACTGATTGTACATTAGCATCTAAATTTCCACAGATAGGAGCGTCACAGCTACACAACATTCAGCAACATTAAGAGATAAAAGGTCTGGAAGAGTCAAAAGCTTAGTTATAAAAAAGCTTTATACTTTGATTTTAAAAAAGAACTGTGTCAAATATAAGAGATTAATAATAAAGCAATCTGAATGCTCAGGGGAAAGTAATAAAACGCAGGCCTTTAGGGTGACGGAGAAGTTTTATATTACTTTATAAAAGTATAAAGTACCTTGTTAGCTAGTTTAATTGTGGGTTGTGTAGTTTCCAATTATTACGGATTTTTGTCCTCAAGTGATTCAGCATGACTAAAATGGGGGACTGTTGGTTAGTTTGTCCTGTGCTGTATTCCCCCCATTTTAGATTAAAATTAAATCACTTAATTAGCCCATTTCATTTCTGAGAATCCCTAAACAATAAGTTTGATTTATGCTTGAATACCTATTCTACTCACAGTACAACATTTACAATGTTGCTGTTAATGCATACTTACTCAAGATCGATTTTGGATGCCTGTTTAAAACTTTAGAAAAATACCCAAAACAAACAAGAAAACAAAAATTGAAAACCCCACTGCAGCTGATCAGGGCTTTCCCTTTAACTGGAAAAAAAAGTTAAAAAGGTGGATCATATAAAGTTTCAGAAGCTATAATATTTTGCAACAACAAAGGAGAAAGTTCCAGCATGACAATACAACAAAACTCACCGGCAGTGCCAAGTGTCACATCCCAAGGAGAGCTGATTGGTTGCTCTGGTCCCATGGCTCCACCCTCTTTGTCTGTTCCTTGAGCACCCACTCCAGCTAGAGTGCTGACTCTTCCCTCTAAAAGGTCAATCTATGAACAGACGTAAATGCAGCCAGTCAAGCAACCAGAATGTCAGTGATGTAGTAGCTCATCCGGCTCACGATCCGTCACAATTCACAGGTTATTGTAATGTGTGAAGTAAAGAAAGAAAGTAAAAAGGTTTATTGTCATTGGTTTGCCATATTGGACAATCTAATGAGAATTAAAGTTCACTGAGAAGACAAGGAGGCTCACAAACAGTCATACACAAGACAAATCTTGTTCACCACCAAATAAAAGTGTCTGAGTTAAGCAGTATTATGTCAGCCATAACCACAGCCATAAAAGTACGAAAATATGTGAATGCATCAGCATGTCAAAACATTGACTATATTACTGATATTACCAAAATGGTGATAGGAAGGCTTCAACTATATCATCTTAATGTAGAAATCAACTAGCAGGGACTCTCTCTCTATGATCATGACTAATAAGATCATGCTCATCAGGAAACAAGTGGTATGCAACATGTATGGCAAAGCGGTATTTCAAGCTATTACAGTGCTATTAGCAGTGGGTCTACCATCTAAAAGAAGAGAATCATTGAATAAAATCTGCCAGCAAGTCAGGAACAGTCAAGGAATAGCGACAGTGGAATGTTGCAAATTGACATTCAAGTTTTCTACTTTTAAAAGTCAAGCTGATCATATTGGTGAACCAGGTGATTGCCCTATTTTCACCTGCCATGGTCTTAGTTCTTGACCAGACTTAACCTAGGTTGAGGCATTGTTGCACCATAAATGAACCTAATGCTGACATTCATGTACAGATGGCAGACAGGCACACACACACACACACACACACATTTTATGAACATTACAATCCAGACCAATACTCTTAGATAGAGATTTTGTGAAAATGAAAGAGTGTCTATAAAATGAAAAAACACAACCTTGAGCAGAATTTGGGTGAAAACCCATTAAGCGACCGGACAGCCCACTGTGGTATTAGCTCATTGGTTCTTTGGCTGGATGAGCAACATACAAACAAAAAAATAAAAGGGAATTTTAAAAAATGGTAATTTTAGAGAAAGTGGTTAGCACTACCTTTCGAATCAAATGGTTTTCTGTGTCAGCCACATATACAGCATCCCCTTTGATGGCAACACCCTGAGGGGAGTTAAAGGAAGCTTCGGACAAGTTGCCATCTCGTCTCCCACTTTCAGGCCCTGTGACGGAAGGGATAGTCCAGTAAGCATTCAGGTTCTGGATGTTTTACAACACATTACTTAAAGATCATATTAAGCTCAGATTATTTTTCTTCACAATAAATGCACCAAAGCACTTTACCTGACTGCTTTTTCTGCTAAGATGAAATGGCTAAAATTAACACTGCCATATAAGATCTTTGCAGACTTGTCATGTTCAGGTATTTAGCACTTAACTTATGCAAAATTATCTACCTTGGGATTTTTCTTTTCTAAAGTGGAGTCGTTATATTTTTTAATTACTGTTTCTAAATATCACCTAAGAAGAAATGTCCTTTGTTTGTCCAAACAGGAAGACAGGACAAAACAATGCCAACTTTAGAATTTTGCACTATGCAGCTCAGCAAACATTTCTCATGCGCGCAGAGAGCTGAGGGCAACAACACAAAAATAAAGCCAATCCTCTATTTTCTTTCCTCATTTGTCCACTCTATGTCAGTGCCAGTTCCCAGCATGTACTAGTCCCTGCTGTTGCCAACCTCTCTGCTGGTCTAGGGACATCATAGACTAACTGCCATGTGGCTCCTCTGAGGGTTGTTGAGGCTGTTGTGTAATGTTAAAATGTCAACACTGGCTAAATATTGTTGTTTCATTTTTACAGATCCCACTTACAACATAGGAAAACTATTTTATTTTTATCTAAAGTCCACTTAAATGAAAACACATTAGAACACAAGTCTTCATGCCAGTTTTTTCAAAATGCCTGTGACGTATGAGTACTCAGCCTGTTACCTCCTATGATATGTAGCAGGTCTCCAGTAGAAGACACAACCAGTATTCTGTGATGCCCAGTGTCTGCTATGGCTAGTCTTTTCCTGCTGTTGTCCACAGCCACCTTCCCAGGAAAGGATAGGATGCTGGGTGGCAAGGAATCTCTGTACAGCTTGATTCCCACTGTGTGACTTTTCAGCAAACCACGCTCCCGATAATAATGAAGGGCACTGTCAGTAAAAAGCATCAGCCTGTCACAGTGGCCCTCGCCCACCAAGGAGAAGAGCAAGTTGCCACGTGGTCCGAGCAGAACCAGTGTGGGCCAGCAGGAGACCTCCAGCTCATGCCAGAGACATGCCTCACTATCGTTGACCACAGGATGGCAGATGTCATAGCGGAGCACAGCGCTGCAGATGTTGTTCAGGACCTTGGTGGATTCATGGAAAAATGCAGCCCAATGAGAACACATGCAAAACTGTTGGTGAATAGTGCTATTCTTAAATAACGCTGTGGCTGAGTTTATACATACTCTTGCTTTGTGATTGGAGACACTCCAAAATAATAGTGTTTGGGACAGGCCTATTCGTGAATAAACCACTTGCTTTAGTTAAGTTAAAAGCCATGTTTTAAATGACTTATTGCTGCTTACAATGATGTCAATTATAGGCTTGTTTTTATTTAGTTTCTTTCTTGTTCTTCTTTCAACTGCTCCCTTTAGGGATCACTACTGCAGATCCTCTGCCTCCATCTCACCCTATCCCTTGCATTCTCTTCTGTCAGACCAACCATCTTCATGTCCTCCTTCACTACATCCATCAACCTTCTCTGTGGTCTTCCTCTTTTCCTCCTGCCCAGCAGCTCCATCTTCAACATCCTTTGATCAATATATCTACTATCCTTCCTCTGCACATGTCCAAATCACCTCAACCTTGCCTCTCTTACTTCATCTTCAAACCACTCAACCTGAGTTGTCCCTCTGATACACTAATTTCTAATCCTGTTTATCCAAATCTCAACATCTTCAGCACTGCCTCATCTCTTCCATACATCATAGCAGATTTTACTATCATCTTATAAACCTTCCCTTTCACTCTTGCTGATATCCTTCTCTCACCAAGCACCGCTGACACTCATCAACTCCACTCACTCCACCCTGCCTGCACTCTCGTCTGTTGCCATGGATGGCTGAACCCAGATATTTAAACTCATCCACCTTCACTACCACTACTCCTTGCTTCTTCACCATTCTACCTGCCTCACTCTCATTCACACACATGTATTCTATCTTGCTTCTACTGACTTTCATTCCGCTTCTCTCCAGTGCATACCTCCATCCCCACGAGCTCTCAACAGACCACAGTGCTGTCTGCAAACATCATAGTCAAGGGAGGCTCCTGCCTGACATCATCTGTCAATCTGCTGATCACCACTGCAAATAAGAAAGGGCTCAGAGCCAATTCCTGATGTAATCCCACCTTCACCCTTAACCCCTCTGTCACTCCAAATGCACACCTCACCACTGTCTCTCTATATATGCATATTTTTTATCTTATAGTAACACTTTATAGTATACTTTATATCTGTAATAAGTATCATATTATGGTTACATCATTCTAAAACTGCAATTACCCACAAATTACGAAGTAGTTTTTACTGTCTTGAAACTGCACTTACTATGATTTAAGCACGCGTTAAGCATCAATTATTAAAACATTATAACTCACAGTATACTAATTGTGAAATTATTAAAACATTATAACTCACAGTATACTAATTGTGAAATTATATTTCTGTAGTGTAATGTATCAATGAAAACATAGTTTATTTTATTTTACAACATAATACACTGTTTAGGGGTAGTTTCAATGTCATACTAATCAGAAGAGTTGGCTGGATGCACAAGCAAGTAAACATGATTCTGGTGAAAGGGCCTAGCAGAGAAATTGAGACAAAAACAGGCAATTCTGCATTAGTATCACTGATACTACAGAGTTTATATTTAAGCTCTCCAGGTACATGCTATATTTTACATTGGTACTTGGTGGCTTGTTAATGCTGGCCAAATGTAAATGTAAACCTTAAAGTTTTTTTTTTTTATTATTATTGTTTATTTAACTTCAAAAACCATTTTTGCTTGTCTGTTTTTGACAAAAAGTAGGATAAGTAATGTGCATATCAAGCATCTTTTTCCTCACAGTAGGAGAGTAAAGATTATTCTTCTCTTGCCAAGCTGACACACAGCTTCATAAAAAACAACAGGAAGATGAAAACAGAATATTAAGAGGAATTTCTGAGGAACAGCATTTCTGGTCTTACACTGATAAAGAAGTAAGTTTTTGTAATTCAGATAGATACTGCTGCTGAAATATGGTTCTTTTGTTTGTGTACAGGTGTAAAATTTCAAATTAACGCCCTGGCTCTCAGGGCTCCCTTCTTGTAGAAAAGGCGTTAATTTGAACAAACTAATTTAACAGCCTTTCTGAAATTAATCAGCATAATTGTTGATGCTTTAAAATTATTAAGGAAAAAAGCATACCTTTTCATTGGGGAATTTGGCAGAGTGCACACCGACAATAACCAATCCATCTGAAAAAGAGATTAAACAGGAAACAGTGAGTATTTAGGTAGAAAAGAATTGCATTAAGTTTCATGGATAACAATTTCCCAAGACACTAATGTCCTAAAAATACACACAGATGAACTGAGCAAAAGGATTTTATTTCAACTAAAAACTTCAAGGGTCCTTCTTTGTTAACCAACCAACAACAACCCTCAAGCATAACACACTGTGGGTCTGAGGTTTGTGAAAATGCAACTTCTCAGTAGTCATCAAAGATTAGTAACACTATGCTTATTATAAAGCAAATGAGAGAAAGTGGTTATAATTTGTGACCTGTTGCAAGGGCGCACATTCATATGTTATGCAACTGAATTACCTAGAACTGTGGATAATACAGGCTTGTGATGTTTTTAAACATGTTTTTGTGGTGCTAAAATGCTCAAAACAGACCGTAGATAGCAGATATCTTGATTAGTTTCCTTCCTTCCTTCCTCCCAATCATTGTGGAACTCTCTATTCAAACACAGTCACTGTTGTCCTCGTGTTATTCCTCGATTCAAAAACTCAACAATGCTCTGAGTAAACAGAGCTGGAGCAGAGCGACAGAAACGTCAAAGCTACCTTGTCACTCTGAGAACATTTTATTCACTGGGAGTCAAACATATTCACAAATAAAAAAATGAAGTAATAATACATTTAGATTGATACAATTTTAAACATCTGCATATAGAATACAACTTTCTAAATGTGAAAAAAAGACTTTTTCCATTGTTCAACTCACACAAGAATCAGATTATCTAATTGTTTAATTGCCACACAGCTCTAAACATGCATAGCAACTCTCAATAACAAGGCAATCTCAAAATTACGGTTACAGTGATGGGAAAGACTTAGTTTGATGAAAGGCAGTGGTGAAAGGACAAGAATTAAACATGAATTTAGAAGACCTGAGAGTTAGAGGAAGTTTTCAGATACTTCGTTCCAGATATATGGAGCATAAAACTGCATGTGGCTTTTTTAGTTTTGTTTTGACTCCAGGGACAGCTCTGAAACATTCACTGTTTTAAAACCAAAAGTTTACAAAGCACATAAGATGAATACAGCTGCATTAGTTCACGTTCTTTGTCACAGAAAAAACCCCCAAAATGGATCCTTCATAAATTAACCCATCTAGTTATTTCCTCAACAGAAGTGAAAACACACAATTCCAAACCCTCAAACTCAACACAGTCTGCAGCGGATTTCGTCACCCATGGCCTCTGCCAAGCACCGGCACAGATTGTAATGACGATGGGTGGGTTGAGGTGGACTGTGGAGTGACTGGACAGGGTGGCTCCCACACCTCAATGACCACAGCAGCAAACAGAATGTACCCATAGTAGTGCCAGAGATAAGGCAAGTATGATAATGTGCAGCGTGTGTTCAGCTCACAACCAAATTTCAAGCTGCACAGCTTCCTCAGATGATCCTTTAAATAGGGTTTGTGTAGATTTCATGAAGTTAAATATAAAACATTTTAAAGTAAATAAATGTTATGCCTGTTTATTTTCATACCAATATGAAAAAAGACATGTTAATCTTTATGTTCTTCGCCACACTTCCCAGCAGTTTATACCACTAATTCTTAAAATAGCTGACCATTAAAACATAACTTCAATAAAGAAAATTGATGGATTTATGAATTATAAATAGGTAATTATTCCCATGTCTGTATCACATTTTTCCTAAGGTAATATTAATACACTGATAGCAATGTAGAAAAAAC
The DNA here is from genome assembly GCA_015106775.1 of Etroplus canarensis. NCBI lineage: Eukaryota > Metazoa > Chordata > Actinopteri > Cichliformes > Cichlidae > Etroplus > Etroplus canarensis. Next base: position 7,231 of record VUQH01032630.1, on the reverse strand, counting down.
ATCTTAATTCAGTCCTTTTTAGGACCTTTCAATACCTATAGATACCCAGTTTCAAGGTCCAGGATGCCAGAGATTATGCTTTACATGGAGTACCTATTTATAGCCATTCTCATACTGCATTGCAGCCCTGAACCTTTCTAGACATTACCCTACAGAGCTGTATGTAATATAGTCAGGTAATAAACTGCCTTTAACCTTTCAGGTTCCTAGTACAAATTCCCTATAATGGCCAATTGTGCAGGTAACTGTCCTGCTTCCTGCAGACTCTGCCCAGAATGAACCCTCATCTAAAAAGTATTTCCACTAGTGAGGATTAAAATAAAGTGGACTATGTCCTGCTTTATGCCACATATAAGAAAGCACATGTCTTAATCTGATTTTCCCCACATTTTCATGTGCGAATGCATTACGAGTACAAAGAACTGTGAACTACAGCAAGGTATACGTATGTGGCTGGTGCTTACTTACACTAAGTCTTGAAATTATTTTTAGCTACTCTCTCTTTACAGCTCAGATAAGTGTCTACATGCCTAAGGAAAAGAAGTAGCATGAATTACTACAGTTTCCCTGCTCCACTGGACATGTTCCTGATGCTTAGTTTGTGTTCTCCCAGTAAAACCGGTCAGGCTGCTGAGTGTAATGTGACTTTAAGAACATATTAGAAAGTGCTATACTGTTAATTTTTAGAAAGATGTAGGAAAATGTTACAAATCAATAGCTTTACCAAATCAAGATTTACACCTTCAGTGAGGATGAGAGGGCTTCTGGTTGAGTGCCACAGTGCTGGAAAGCCAGGGAGTATTAGGAGAAGGAACTACACATTATTTTTTGCTCAGATATCAGCCATTTTACTGACAGGCATGATGTACTTGATAAGACAGGTTAAGCCTGAAATTCACATGTGAATATTTAATTTTAGCCTGATTGTTTTTTTTAGCTAATTGGTGGAAAAATCTTTGCTTGAGAACATCATGCACAAGTATGTATGTGACACATATTTTCAAACAGACAAAAGACAAACATGTTACTGTGAAAATCCTGATAAAACATATTTTCCTCAGCTGCACTGGAAGAAATAACCTAAAAAAAACATCAACAAATTTATGATTTTTCATAATTTAACTAATATAAGACACCAGTCATTATGGCATTTTTGAAAATATGGACTGTAGCAAACACTTCTTGTTCATGCTTTACTCCAGATTAGAAAGGTTCACTGCTACACTATATGGAATATTGGGCCACCTATGCTTTATACCTGCAGGAGCTTTTATGACACCATTCTAAATCCATGGGCATTAATACGGAGTTGCCCACTCACCCTTTGCAGCTGTAACAGCTTACACTTTTCTGGGAAGACTTTTTACAAGATTTTGGTGTGCATGCCTGTGGGAACTCTGGCCCATTCATCTAGAAGAGCTTTAGAGAGGTAAGGCACTGACTTGCAATCTCTGTTTTAGTTAATCCCAAAGGTGCCTGATGGGGTTGGAGTCAGGGCTCTGTGAGGGTCAGTCAAGTTCTTCCACACCAAACTCATCTTTATAGATATCGCTTTGTGAACTGGGACACAGTCATAGTGAAATGGAAAAGGGCCTTCCACAAACCGTTCTCACAAAGTTAGTGCTATAAAATTTTCCAAAAATGTCTTAGTAAGCTAAAACATTAGTATTTCCCCTTCACGGAAATGAAGTAAGGCGCCCAGGTCAACTCCAGGAAAACAACCACTTATAGTATTGTTCCTCCTCCAGCCAAACTTTACACTTGGCACAGTGCAGTCAGGCAGGTAATGTTCTCCTGTCATTCGCCAATCCAAGGCTCATCCATCAAACTGCCGGATAGAGACGTGTAATTCGTCACTCTATAGAACACTTTTCCAATGTTCCGGAGTCCGGTGGCTGTTTGCTTTACACCACTCCATCCGATGCTTGGCATTGCGCTTTTGATGTAAGGCTTGCATGCAGCTTCTTGGCCATGGAAACCCATGGCATGAAGCTCCTGGTGCACAGTTTTTGTGTTGATGTTAATGCCAGAGGAGGTCCGGAATTCTGCTCTTCTTGAGTCAGCAGAGAGCATTGGCAACATTTAGGCATTATGCACCTCAGCACTTGGTGATCTAACTCTTTAACTTTATGCAGTCCACAACTTTGTGGCAGAGTTGCTGTTGTTCCTAAATGCTTCCGCTTTGCAATAATACCACTTACAACAGATTGTAGAATATCTAGGTGGGAAGAATTTTCACAAACTGACTTGTTGCAACGATGACATCTTATTACATAACCATGCTAGAATTCAGTTAGCTCTTCAGAATGACTCATTCTTTCACAAATACTTGTAAAGGCAGACTGCATGGCTAGGAACTTGGTTGTATACACCTGTGGCAATGGGACTGAATGAAACACATGAATCCAATGGTCTAATAATTTTGTCCATATAGTGTCTGTAAAATAGAATATTTCTTGTCATGCAGCAGATACTTTTTGTGTTGATTAAACTAGCTGTATGAAGCCTGCCCTTGTTACTCTACACCTTCATTTAATGTCAAAAGAATTTTCAAGATAATCATGTTTACGTCTGTTTTACAAATATGCAGTATGTACAAACCTTTTACAGAATGTCTCTTCTCTAGCTGATGCAAGTCAGGAAGGATGTGCATGCAGTTGATGCAGCAGTAAGTGAAGAAGTCCAGCAGCACCACTTTACCAGCCAGCTCCTTGTTTAAAGACAGAGGCCCCTCCGTGTTCAGCCACTCTAAGCCTGGAGCAAATCACAGAGTGGAAAATGATTTTGTCATCTTTTTAATTATGTTTAGTCACAGCACAGCCAAACGTTTTATATTGCTGTCCTAGGAGGGCTATTGATATAGTAAAAAAACACCTAAAAGGCACATCTGTCTTAGGCCTGACACAGTATTTATGTCATATTGTGAAACAGTTGGAGCGTTTAACAGATCAAAGCAAAGCTTTCAAAGTCCTCATGGTCCAAGTATCATGCTAAAATTCATAAAAGGGTTTTTGTAGATCTACATCAGTTTTCTTGCACTTATTTCATGCACTTTTGATTCTGTCTGATAACATTTGTCACACTTAACTCACAAATTTAATATGTTTCCTGCCACACTTTATAGCTGTGCTTCCTAAAGTGTGGGCCATAAAGGTGCTGCAGCTAGGCCACAAAAGATCCTTTACAAGTTTTAAAATCAATAGAAACATATGATTTAAAAGTCACATCTTTCTGAACTTAATCCATTAGGATAAACTTATAGGATAAGATGCACTGATAGGGTCAATCAAACGATAGTCATTTATGCTCCTATAGTATACAATCCCTTAGGAATTTTCAATTAAAATTTTCTTTTGGTCTTTTGATCTCTTATGAGCTCATCATGATAAGAAAAATAAAGCTGGAAATGGAGAATCAAGTTCAACAAGTAAATCATCAGAAGATCAAAACAAAGATCAAAACAAATCAATGAAAACTTCTGATTCCATATTTCCTTCACTTATCTTACATCCCTCTGATTTCTGCCTTTCAAAATCATGCAAGAGGGAGAATAAAAGAATAAACAAACACATTTTCTGACCTGTCTAACGAGGTTCAGCTTGTGTTTTAATAGTTAGATCACACCAAGGACTGCAGTGTCCTGCCTGCATTTACAAGATATGAGATTAAGTGCAAGAAATTAAATTATGTATTATGCATTTTGGTAAATCTAAACCTTTGGAAAACAGAGTAGGGGTTTCTGGCACAAATTCAACTACTTCAAGGGTGCAAAGAGAAAGCAAAAAAGGTTGAAGATAGCAAACTCCAGCGAAACTTGTTTTTTAGAACCACTTTATTGCGAGAACAGTGCGTTCCTGCTTGTGGGATGTACTTGTGAACATAGTACAAACAACCGAACAGTTATGATGCAGAAAAAGTTCATATTCACTGACTGACCTCCTATAAAGGCTTTTTAAATGACGTATCTCCTTGCTCTTTCTAGTGTTTCAAACTAGAACCCTTAAGGGATTTTTGCAACAAAAATCTTCAGGTCATAGCAATATTTGCTCTGTCAAATTCTTTTAGAACCATTTGTACACAGTTTTGTGCATAGCTGTCTGACATCTTGTTCTTGTCACTGAGATGATTCTTTATGATACCAACAGTATGTTTCGAGATGTTGTCTGCTGCAAAATGAATTTGAGGCCAATTATATGCCTTGCTGTCGGTACGCTTTGATAGACAAGAATCAAAATAACACACATGCATAAAACATTTGCACAGCACTGTACAGCTTAAATGCTCTTTTCCCTCTTTATCTCTGACTGTGAAGAAGAGAATGCAATTGATTAATTTAGAAAAATCCTGAATTAACAAAAAATGCTTGGCGTAATGGGGGACGTTCACATCCAGCCCCGTCTCACTCAACTATCTGATGTTCTACAGTAGAACACCACCTACTGGTGTGATGAGATATTGCCAAGATTTCCCTTCAGCAGAGGGCCTGACTATAGGCTTGAGGTTTCCCATGAATAAACTACAACTGAAATTCCATACAGCACTGGAAACACTTGTTTATTTTTGGTGCCGTTATAGCAGTCATAAAAGAGAACTGCTGATTCTGTTTATGATATTTTTTTAAGAATGGAAAAGCATCAAAGAATTAACAATCTGATGTTAACTGGCAAAACCCTAGGTTTTACTTATTGTGTCTCTAATGAAGGCTGTTGCCGAGTAGGGTGACCAGATCAGAACAGAAAACTAAATGTGGGGCAAAGAGTATTTTTGTGTAGGGCAATATGGGACACGCTACTAATGCTGAGAGCTGATCTAAATTTTTTATATGCCTACATGACTTCAAAAATAAACTGTAGAGGTTACAGATTTGGCACTGATCATGTGAAGGTTTTAAATATACAACTTCTTATAAGCACTAATGGAAGCCACAGTTTGTTTTTATAGTTATGCAATAGTCTTTATAAACTTGTGTGCACTGTACCTTGTTAAAAGTGTTAACTGTTATTTCAGCTGAGACTCTGTGTGGTAATCATCTTTGGGTTTCAGTAGGAGCGCTTTAATGATTCACACGTCTTTATTTGAGCCACATGTTTCTTGTGAGACCATAGACTGTATATAAAAGATAGCCACAGCCAGCCTAATGTCATCATCAGTTAGTGAAGTCCTGCTGTGAAGCCTCGAGCTCAGGATTTTTGGTGCTGGCAGACAGCTTGTGTGCATTGGCAGAGCTGATTATGAAAAGGAAGGACACTGTATGCTCATTGGCAACTTGTCAGTGACACAGTAAAGCATACAGTGCTTTATCTTCCTTCCAGATACTGAAGTAGATCATAATATACAAAGTAAATATTGCATAATCAATATGACATGAAAGTAGTGCTTATGACCATAACTTATTGACGAGAAGGTCATAGACTTCTCTGTAACCTGGCTGATTTTTGAAAGCAGATGAGTTGCCCCCTGCTGGTCATTAGAAAGAATGCAGCTTCAAGACACTTATGCATTGGCTTTACTTTTCAGACCCAGAAGCTATGTCCATCTTTTATATACAGTGCAAAAATTGCCATCCTATTGTCAGCTAATGATAATAAATGAGAGGCACAAACTGAGATGGTTTTCACAGGAATTTTGGGTATGACTATTCAAGAAAAGGCCTATATTACACTGCAACATTTTTCTGTAAATCATTGTATTTTTATGCATTTAGTCACCCCGGTAGTGTAGTGGTTTACGCATTCGCCTTTGAAGTGAAAGGTCCCTGGTTTGATTCCAGGTGGGGACACAAGCCCCTTTCACTATGGAGGGTTGCATCAGGAAGGGCATCCAGCGTAAAACCTCTGCCAAATTACCAATGCGGATTAATCCACTGTGGAGAATACAAGGGAGCAGCTGAAAGGTACATTGCATTTAACACCTTATTTTAGGAGACAAGGGATGTGACTGTTAAAAATAAAAATAAAATTGAGTAAGCGGGCAATACTGAAGAATAAAATAAAGCAAGATGATGGGCGTGGTCACTCTTAGTGAAAATAAGTAGCAGCACTTCACAATTCAAAACACAACTTCCTTGTTGATTCACATGTGACTGCACTAACCAATCAGAAGGTAGACAGTCTGAGGCTGACTTGGATGTGAGGGAATCATTGAAGTAAATTCAAAATATTCTTATGAAAGTAAATATTTTTGCTTCTTCTTTTTATTCTTTCAGCTGCTCCTTTTAGGGGTCATCACTGCAGATCATTTGCCTCCATCTCACCCTATCCCTTCCATCCTCTGCATGTCCTCCTTCACTACATCCATAAACCTTGTCTATGGTCTTTTGCTTTTCCTCTTTTACATCCTGTTCCCAATATATCCACTTTCCCTCCTTTGTACATGTCCAAACAATCCCAGCCTTGCCCCTCTGACTTTATCTCCAAACTTCTCAACCTGAACTGTCCCTCTGATGTACTCATTTCTAATCCTGTCCATCCTGGTCACTCCTAGCAAAAATCTCAGCATCTTCACCTCAGCCACCTCCAGCTTCATCTCCTGTCTTTTTCTTAGAGCCACCATCTCCAAACTATACATCATACCAGGTCTCACTACTGTCTTGTAAACTTTCCCTTTCATTCTTGATGCTATCCACCCCTGACACTCATCTTTACCCACTCCACCCTGCCTGCACTCTCTTTTTCACCTCTCTTGTGCTCTGCCCATTGCTAGATGGTTGACCCCAGGTATTTAATCCCATCCACCTTCACTACCTCTGCTCAATGCATCTTCATTCTCATTCTTCTTCTTCTTTTGGCTGCTACCGTTAGGGGTCGCCACAGCGGATCATCTGCCTCCATCTCACCCAATCCCTTGCATCCTCTTCCCTCACACCAACCCTCTGCATGTCCTCCTTCACTACATCCATCAACCTTCTCTGTGGTCTTCCTCTTCTCCTCCTGCCTGGCAGCTCCATCTTCAACATCCTTTGTCCAATATATCCACTATCCCTCCTCTGAACATGTCCAAACCATCTCAGCCTTGCCTCTCTGACTTTGTCTCCAAACATCTCAACATGAGCTGTCCCTCTGATGTACTCATTCCTAATCCTGTCCATCCTGGTCACTCCCAGGGAAAATCTCAACATCTTCAGTTCTGCCACCTCCAGCTCTGCCTCCTGTCTTTTTGTTAGTGCCACCGTCTCCAAACCATACATCATAGCACGCCTCACTACTGTCTTGTAAACTTTCCTTTCACTCTT
>VUQH01032629.1:30783-44228 GCA_015106775.1 Etroplus canarensis | reverse complement strand
CGTGAGGCCATTGAGATCCGGATGCACAACCCCGCCCTGAACCGGGACAGGGGTTACAATCTGCCTGCCATCTACGACCAGCTGTTGATATCATATGACCAGCCGGGCGCTGGCCATGTGACCAAGAGGGAGTAACCCAGATGTCACTGAAGAAGCAGCTGAGATATCTGCAAAAGCTCTGCGTTTCGTGTATAGCTGGACTCCGATGGGTAACTGTGTTTTGTTATTCCAGCTTTGTTAACATAAAAAATAATATCTCTTTAATGCACTGGTATTTTAAATAAATGAGCATCCATAAGCGTAATACCCACCTCTTTGTGCGCTGCTGAATTTGACTCCCAGAAGCGCTGCACCTTTCTAAAGGTGAGGTTGGAGCAGTCCGACAGGCCACTGAGGAAGGTACCTGAGCTTCTTTGTGATAAATTCTCATCTGGCTCTTCTTCCATTGGGGCATCTTTACGTCTGCCTGAAGTGAGCTCCAGCGGACCTGCCTGCAACTCATTGTGAAGCTTGAGAGCGTCAACTGTTAGATCACTCTTTCCTATGGGGAAAAAAGATAATCCTTTACATTAAGTTCACCACCCTGGAAGTAATCTTAAGACACGATCGTGTTTTCCTTATTATTTTGTTTGGTGAAATTCCAAATTCTCCCATACTGAATTCTGACCCAAAATCAACAGAATCCTGTCTCCTTTTTCCTTTGAACATTGATTTAAAAATCTGTGCGTCAACCTGCAGTTTGGAAATTAACTGAACTAACTGACTAACATCCATCTAAGAAAGTGTGTGACTTGCAAAAGCTCTTACAAAAAGCAATTAACCCCCAAAACATGAAGCAAGTAAAGCTGGCTGGTAAATGCAAACCTGTATCAACTGGGAACCAATACTAAATCGTCCAGTCCATCACAGTTATGTGTCACCAAACTTACTGGGTCATTTTTCAATGCTGGCATACTTTTACTGAATTTGAAAACGTATGAAGACAATCTCATGCCAGTGGAGTTTTTGCACCTGAATCACACGTAAGTGCTTAATGTGCTCGTTTTCTATAAACAGTTGATGTTTTATAGTGTTTTTATCTCAGGTAAAAAACTGATAGCGAATCAATTAAGGAACGATAATCATGTTTACTCTTTATATAATACTGTTCAGTTACTTCAAATCCTCATGAATTAGGGGATCACATACAATTAGAGATATAATTCGTAGTCCGTTCACCCAATATATAAATGTAAAAACCTAGAATGCGCTGCTAATAATTCAAACTTCTGGATGACATTAATAACAAAGAGGCTATACATCCAATAAGCTGGGTACAGAGGAAAAACAACCACCTCTGTGGCCAATTACTTATAAACTTTGCACTGTTATTGTAAAGCATTTCGCCCCCTGAGATAATACCTGCAGGTCAGCAACTTTTACACAAACACGCTACTCTTGTCTCTCAAGGCTACAGACACACAGCAACAGTCACACATAACCTCAAACTAAACACACACGCAAATTATTTAACCTGACTAAACAGAAAAGACATAAAGTCATAAAGCTATATTTTGTGCTGGCAGCCTGAATGGGACTGCTGACTGAACGTAAAAAGGTTAAATGGCTAACGCTAGCCGGAGACCCACGTGTAGAGCGGAGGGGAAGGCTTACCACAGGGTCTGCTGAAGAAGCGGCTTTTAGCAGCCTGCCGAAAACGACTCGTCTGAGGGTTCGAGTCGCTACTGTGTCCTTTCTTCCACCGTTTGAGCTTCGAACCCGTCCCAGAACGGAGTTTCCCCGATTTGGCCATTTTCGGGATTGAAAACAGTCACGCTGCTGTAACAACTATCCTCGGCTCCCTGTCGCCTAACAAATAACGTCACAGTTTGCTCACGTGTCTGACCCGGCATTGAAAAAAAATACCGCCCGAAGGTGGCGCTATCCTCCACAGACGATGAGTAACATCACAGCCAACGCCACTGATCACGTCTGATCGATTTTTCTGATTCATATTGGGACCACCGAAAAAAAAAAGCGAGTGGGGTGGGGGTAAATTTCCGAGAAAGAAATTTTAGAGATGAAAGTCAAATTTACAGGAAAAGAGTGGTAAAATTTTCCAGAATAACTCGCAAATTTATGAGGAAAAAACTGGCAAATTCACAAGAAAAAACTGGCAAATTCACAAGAAAAAAAGAAAAAATGGCAAATTTTCAAGAAAATAATAAAACCCGTAAAATATAGTTTTTTGGGCAAGGAAACTAATCACTTTGATAATCACCACTTTTGGTGAGCATTATGCCAACTTTGGATGATCTTATTAAATTATACTTTTTAATTGAATTTAGCAACAAGGAAATACTTGTGAATTTAGCCCAGAATCACTATATTATTGTAAGCATCTGGTGTGGATGGGACTGACTTAATTCAATTGCAATTTTCCCCCAGGGATTAATAAAGCATTCTGATATTGGATTCAGCAGAGGTTCAAGACACTTACAACTACTTTGAAGGAGTTAAAAGCTTCAGTGGCACAGATGGGAGAGACGTACATATAACAACTGTTGCCCAGGTTCTTCACCAGTTGAAGCTGCAAGGGAGAGTGCAAAAGAAAAAGCCAGTGTTGAAAAAAGTTCACATGAAATCACTCCTGGAATCCACCCAAAGGCATGTGGGAGACCCAAGGTCAATTGGAAGAAGGTTCTTTGGTCTAATGAAACAAAAATTGAGCCTTTTGGCCATCAGACTAGGAGCTATGTTTGGCGAACAGCAAACACTGTACATCGACACAAACACACCATCTCCACTATGAAGCACGGTGGTAGCTACATCATGTTCTGGGGATGCTTCTCAGCAGCAGGCCCTGGAAGGCTTGTAAAGGTAGAGGGGAACATGCATGCAGAAAAATATCACCAAATATTGGAGGATAATTTGACTCAGTCTGCAAGAGAACTGGGGCTTGGGAGAAAATTTATTTTCCAGCAAGACAATGACCCCAGGCATACAGCAAAAGCTTCGCAGAAATAGTTCAAAGACAAACAAGGTGAATGTTCTGGATTGGCCAAGCTAAAGTCCAGATCTCTATCCAACTGAGAATTTGTGGCTGGACTTGAAAAGAGCTGTTCACACCTGATCCCCGAGCAACCTGACAGAGCTTCAGCTATTTTGCATGCAAGAACAAAGAAAAATTGCAGTGTCTAGATGTCCAGATTGAAACATTTCCACACAGACTCAGTGCTGTGATTGCAACCAAAAGTGCATCTATTAAATACTGGCCAATATTGACCATGATTTTATTTATTAAAACAATAAAAGGATGAAACATCCAAGGGGAGTGAATCCTTTTTAGAGGGATCGGATCACAGATTTACAAAAATATCACAGACAAAAACATATCTACATTAAGACTATGATACTGTGCACTCCATAGCTACCAGAATAAGTAGCACTAAAAAGTATTCATAAATATTATTTTATTTCCAAAGTGGATTTAACCATCACATCAACTTTCTGCAATAGCCTTCAAATGATTTACATAATGATTTGCTTGGATTTTACATGTTTAACAAAATGATCAAAACTAGTGTCACTTCCACTATGCACAAAAGAGGACCATGTGATGGTGCAGATAGAAACCTCTGAAAAGCCAGTACTGGACCATAAACTGGAACTTTTTTGTAAATAATAAAAAAGCAACATCAATAATTACATGAGAACTAAGCAAAATGATTAGGACTATGGTACAATTAAAAACCCATGATATCGAATATTTCTTTCCCATGTTGGGAACTGGCTGTCACAGTATTTTACTGCATGATTTTCTGATATCATTCAACATCTATCTATCTATCTATCTGCAGACAACATTGTGAAGTGTAGTTAGAGTAGGGAGCAGGTGTAGAGTGGAGGAGAGCCAGGAGAGATGCAGGTATGAACTGGAGAAAAGAGAAATGAAAGTAAGCAGAAGATAGACAGATTACATATGTGAATGAGAAAGAGGCAGGTGGAATGTTAAAGATGCAAGGAGCAGAGGTAGTGAAAGTGTCTGAGTTTAAAGACTTGGAGTCAACCATCCACAACAATGAGCGGTGCACAAGAGAGGTGATGAAGAGAGTGCAGGCAGGGTGGAGTGGGTGGAGACGAGTGTCATTGGTGCTTTGTGACAGAAGGATAACAGCAAGAGTGAAAGGGAAGGTTTACAAGACTATAGTGAGACCTGCTTTGTATGGTTTGGAGATGGTGATTGTGACAAAAAGACGGGAGGTGGAAGAATTGAAGATGCTGAGATTTTCCCGAGAGGCAGAAGTGAGGATCTATTATAACTGAACAAAATTGTACCAAAACGATCAATTTCACAAAAATACAGCCGGTTAATAAGCTGGAGTGTTATCCAAATAGTTTTTGGTTCTCAATTTTTCATGAAATCATGTAATCAGTATTTACATTTTTATATGACAGTTCTTAATAACAGTACATTATGACTACCCTATTAAGAACTTTAAAATTTAGAAATTTGGTACCAATAAATAAATACATAAAGAGAATGACTTTAAATTTATAATATTTATTAAGTTATTCAAGTACAGTGAGCATCATATTGTACATCAAACTACAGGTGATGAAAATAAAAAAAGAATATCTGGTCATCTCTTATTCCCTTTTAGAAAGGTGCCTTCATTACATTCCATGTCTTTACCATGAATATACAATTGTGAAATGAAAACACTGTGCACATGAGCAAACAATATATGCTGAACCTTTCTACTTCTTGAATGCATGATAGTAAAACAGAAAGAAAGCAAGCAAGCAAGAAAGGAAGAAATAGAGAAAGAAAGAGAGAAAGAGAGAAAGAAAGAAAGAAAGATTCAGATTCTGTGGTGAACCATATTTCATTTATTAATAAGCACAAGAACAAACAGACATGACAAGGAGGAAAACCCATGTAAACAACAGAGCTGTGAGTTCATGGCTTCACAAATAGACACTGGGATGTGCATCTTAGGGCTCTACTATTATCTAAAGTGTTTCAGTGCTTTTCATTTGGAAAAAGGAAAAATAGAAAAAGGAGCAATACAAAAAGCAATATATTTTATATAAAAATGTACACAAAATTCCACTGCAGAACCAATTGGACAGTGATTTCAAGAACTACTCCTGTTCCAGCAGCCCACCTCTGGCACATTCGTTATCTTTTCTTCACCTCATTCCTTTTGCTTCACACCTCAATTAGTTATGACTGAGGGATTCACATTGACAATCACTTGGACAACAAAGTCCTTTTGGATCTTAGTATCTTGCAGACGAGTCTTGTCAGTCAGAAGCTTCCCAGAAAAGAACCACCTCTGGCGGTTCACCTCAATTTCTTCCTGTTCTTCTAATAGTTTCTTTAGCTCAGCGATGGAGTCTGCCATGCTGGCTGTAAGACGCACATCCTTTCCTAAGACAGCAACAAGGCATAAATAGTGTTGACATGGATTTCTGAACAAGCTATAAGAAGAAATGTCAAATCCACGCATAACATGTTTTTCATAGACATACGGCTTTGTAATTTTGAGTGTTACCTGTTGATAATCGCACCCGCAGTTGGAACTCTTGTCTGCACGGAGAGGGCTGAGATTGTTTTTGTGTCAATTCAGAAACTTTGCTCTCGCTGGATGTTTCAGTGATGAGGTTGACAGGTGGGGCTAAAGTGTACGCTGGGAGCTGGTAGCGGTTGCCCAGTTCATCATAACATTCAGTGAGAGAGCCTGCAGAAGAGGAATAACTTAGACAAACAACCAGTCCCAAAGAATTCTCATTACTCCTCACCACAATCCACTTTAACCTTGCTCTGCACATGTCCACTCATTACCATTATTAGTAAACTAATAGAAGCATTAGTCTGAGCATCGCTGTATTTTTTTTAATTTTAGTGGTTAAAAGCAGAATCCTACATGTGAGAAAATTAATAAGTGAGGGCTGGGTTTTGTCCAGCTAATGCTGTCAGGGCTTTCAGTGCATCAGACCACTCACAGCGGTCACGCAGTACTGCGACTATTATGTAACTACTACAGCAGTAATCTCTACACAGTTGATGGATGGGATTTTGCAAACTGTTCTATGACATTTTAAAAATTATTACAGGGAGTTATGCATTTGCACTGGGAAGTCCAGTACAGTTAAGGCTTAAAATTCATAGCCAAATTATGTTTTCATATTTCAAGGGGAATTTTGTGTGTGTGTGGTTTTATACCATGTGGTAGTGTAATGCAGGCGCCATCCACTATAGCCTGTGCTAGCTCCAGGTCATTGCACTCTGCGGCCAGGGCTGCTGCTCTGAGTGCATCCCAGATTTCCTTGCGTCCATCAAAGGCTGGAGCGGTATCCCAAAATTCATCCCGCTTACTCCTCAGCTGGCCCTCAGTCATCGGATACTCACTCTTCCATTTTGGACGCTCTTTCTTAAGAGGCTCATTGCGTCCTAAAAAAAAAGAAAAGATATGCAGTTTTCAATCTGATCTAAGAAATGGCAAAGTGACCACAACCCAAAAATAATGATGGCTATGCATTCGCAAACAATATTTTAAATGATGAAAAAGATACAGTTTTGTTGCTAATTTATTCTAAACACATAATTAAAGGATTATATGGTTTAAATCCAGGTATCTAGTAGTAAATGCTTAATACTTAGATGTCTGTCGTATCGCCTCAAGTCACGACTGCTCTAAAAATGCCTGAGCTCTTACATCAGGCAGTCAAGGTCAGGAAATCTTTTTGCTTCAGTCTGATGTGAAGTGCCCTCAAAAAGAGTTTTGCCAAGATATAATTTATGACAAAATAAATTAAACAAATCATTTGTTACATTTTAATTTAAAATGTAATACAAAAGTTCTACCTCATATATTAGAACTAATATTAGAGCATAATTATGGACAGAACCACCAATTTTATGTAAAAGACAATGTGAAATTTATAGAAGATAAATTAGCAAAGCTAAATGTATTACATGCATTAGAGGTTCTTGGTTTGGTCACTTCCCTGTGACATCTATCATCACAATCACTTTCTATGATATTTAACTGTTTCTATATAGGCTGACTAAAGCCAGTGACTAATATGCATATGGAAGATATGCAGCAGTATTTTGTACACCTACTGCAGGTGTTTCCATGCCAGCATTTTGGGTATAGCTGCTTTACTGGTATACCAAAAATCAATTTGCTTCACAGAGGGAGGAAAATCAAAGTGATTATTTATAGTGCAGTGGATTACTGCAGTGGCTGCTAATACATACATGCGCACTGACAGGCACTCACACACAACCAAACAGCAGGGGATTATAGGCAGTACGCAGGTCCCACATAACAGGATTTAGCTGTGCCTGTCCTTTAAGGCATTGGTTGGAGAGACAACAAACCTTTGGGCCAATGACAGGCAGCAAACAGACAGGTCTAACACAGCAAGGACAGATAAATACAAATACAAATCCACTGCAATTAAATTATCACGTCACATTTTTAAACTACAGTGTATACAAACAAACTGCAGAGCATGGTTACGCCACTTTAAGGTTTGAGTTTCAAACAAGATCCAGGAAAGTCTTTTTTCAAATCTTGTGTGGCATTTAGACCATTATCACAATCATTTTCAAACTAACAGACATAGATATTAAATATATCTCCTGTGGCAGTGAACTCAAAAAAGGAATAAACTTGTCCTTTCCCTTCTTCTTCTACATTTGGGAAGCTTATAACACTGAACATTATATTCCAATAACACCTTAAAGCCTAGTCACTAAAGTCAAATGTAAAATTATGTTTTTGAATTATATGATAAACCTTATAATTATAGTTAATTTTGGAAAAAAAATTCTTGCTGAATTAAATTTGTACATCCTAAAGACAAAAAAAGTAAGTGTACATGCTTATGTTAAATAAATTTTCCTTCCTGTAGCCCCTGATTAAGTTATATTAACATTTACAGATGTTAATTTATTGAAGAGATACTTTATATTTAGGTTGTTTGCTCTCTTTTGTCTCATTTATTAGAATGTCCAACCTATGTCCATCAACTGAATGTCTGTGCATTCATAATGTTTAAAGGGGGAGGGGCTTTTTTCAGTTACTTTATGTCAAATACAATATCCATGCTTCTAACAGATGGATATTGATTTTATGACAAATAATACTCTACTTCAGACTTGGGCATTAGGTAGCTTTTCTGTCACAAAAGATGCACAGATTTGCATATTTCTCTATGCAATTTACAATACAGACTAAAACCTATGGATGGGACATAATGGCCTAACTTACAGGTCAAACCTTAATACAGAAGTGCAAAATTAACATGAGATACAATTTACACTTTATGCATGAGTAATAAATTGCAGTTATCTATCTGCAAGGAAAAATTCCACACTAAAGCCACGAGCTCAAGCAAAACTCTGGAGCCCGCTATATAAAATCATGCAACCCTGTTCCAGTGTCTATGACTTTATTTATTTATTTTATCATTTTCTGTTCTCTTCTCTTACACAACCTTTCAGTCTGCATACCTAAGTTTGTTCACGTAGATAGGCACACATGCAAAACTGTATTAATATGCCACCTAAACAAATGCAAATGAGATGGCTGTCTGGAATCCTAATGAGAGACCTGGCCAGCAAATATGGGAGGGTACAAAGTGGTAGTTTTTAGGTTGTGTGTTTCTAAGACTTTAAGAATGAAAATGGTCACTAAACAAAACATGGCAGAGTGTTGTCCTGGTTGTACATATTCTTGTAAAATATGCAAAAGCATATTTGCTTTGCCTACTAGAATAAGTGGAAGCAATGAGTACTTAGTGATGATGATGACCTGCAATATATAGAGAATCTTTCATCGCTGTGGTAGTAAGTCAGTGAGTCTGAGCCTTTGTGTACAGAGATCAGCTTTGACAGCATGTTGTCAGTTGTAAGCCTAGCTACCTGGGAAGATCAGTAATTTAGATTTAAGTAAATAAAGAAGTTCGTTTTCTCAGGCTAAAAAAGTGCAAGTGTAAGTAAAAAAAATAGTAACAAGTAGATCTCTAAAATAACAGGAATCAGATTAAAAGGGTTAATCTGGACCTACTGTTAATGCTGCATCATTTTATATAACATTTTAAACTACCACCAAGAGCTGTGACCCTTGTAGTATTTCATTGATCTAAATTGTGCATATAAAGGTTTAAATTATTTATCACAAATTTGTAACTCCTGCAGTAACAGAAAATACACAAGGACAAATATGTTAACATCTGAGTTATCATTTAGCTATAAAATAACTTTGCAATTGTCAACTTAATTCTTTTAACTCATAAAATGATGATCCCTGAAGCAGGAAAGACTCCATATATTCAAGTCAAAGGCAGCACTGCACAAATAATTTTATGGCTTTTTTCTTTTGTTCATTTGTTTTCTTCTTTGCTTTCTGTTTCTTTTTATTTGTGATGGTATGTCATTTTTTGTTGCGCTACAAAAGCAAACCAATAATCAATTAACACTGCATAAAGCTGCATTAACAGCAGAAATATTAGCACAGGCAACAACACATAACCCCCTGGGATCCATTGTTGCACTTTCAGAAACACGAAAGCAGAAAACAGGAAAGCATTTTTTTTTTTTTTAAACACACAGGACAAAATCTATACTCACTTTTGAGCAAAATCTTCAAAGGGGAATTTGGAGCATGATAGTAATTGTATTCCCTTGAGTTAGGTACTCCCATAGCTCTTCTGTCTCTGAGGTTTGATGTGCGTCAAGCTTCTGTACTTCAAAAGTCCATAATAATGATGAGCTACAGAGAACAACCCTGAAGAAGAGGACAGTCCAACCACCTGATCTAGTTCGCCACGCTGTGCAGACTAAGACTCAGAGCTCTGTTAATTATTGTTACACTTCCCATGTTTACAAATGACAGCAGTCTCTCCACTTGTATCTTTTCTACTCACAAACACTCTACAGACCCAAAATAACATAGAATCAATTCATGGAAACAGGTTAAATATATAAGAGGAGAATCACTTGAGTGTCCTTGGCAGAAGGTAGCTTCTTTACACAAGAGGCCTAATCCTATCAGCTCTATTTAGAGACAGGATAAAAATAAAGACAGGCAATGTGCTAAACCTATTAACACACAACAAACCTATGTCAGACAATTACAGCCTGTTTGAAAGAGAAGCTACTGTCTACTTCCAGGAAATGCTCCCAAGAGGGGATTCGTTTTCTTAACTAAAGCTCTGCTAATTATATGAATGAGATTCTACTTATTCACCATTAACAGTGAGGTGGTTCATTGTAGAGGCCTCGTGTTTGAATTTCCCCAAACTGCAAGGTCTGAGTCTGTGAACATGATCTAAGAAGTAATGTCTGTATAATGGCTGTTCCCTTGTGTTCTCCCCAAGTGGTCACCACAGCAGATGCGTCTGCATTGGTAATTTAGCAGAGGTTTTATGTCTGTTGCCCTTCCTGACACAACCCTTCATGGTGAGAGGGGCTTGTGTCCCCATCTGGAATCTAACTTTTGCTTGTAAGGCAAATGTTTAAACCACTACACTACAGAGGCACTAAGAGGTCATGTCTGTCATGCAGGTAGGTAAATGATCTCTTTGTATATGTAAATGTGTTTTGCAGCATATCATAAAGTACATCGTGTACCAAGTAGGTCAATCTGTTATTGGAAAACTCTCTGTAGAGCCTCCTGCCGCTGCTCAATGCATAATGAATGGCAGTCTAGCCCAGCACACAGCCTCTGTGAATGGATTGAACAGTGTTTATATAATCTGTCCTATCAGAGCAGGTCCTCAACCTAGATTAGACACATGACAAAGCCATGAGACATGAGACATTTAACACCTGAAACTATAAACTTTCATGCTCAGATTATCTTCCATGCGAAAGGGTGCAGCCAGGATTCAACACATGCAACCTTAAAGCTTTATCTTATAGCAGGTGTGACATGTATGCCTAATTGACTGAAGATATGTCCTGTTTATATAGGTCTGAACAGACAGGGGGGTGTTCTGTGTAACAGATATGCTTGGATGTATAAGCATACAGTAATTTCCTTTCAGTGGAAAAAAAATCCTAGTAATGGTAATGGTAGTGCTATAAAATATTATTAATAATAATTTAATGTAACAGTACTAGCCCATTAAGAACATCAGCAGGTTTTCTCAAGCTCAGGAGCTATATTACCACAAACTGCAAGTCTGCAAATGAAATGTAGACATCATGTGTGGACATCATGTCCTAAGTACTTATTTCAACAACTGAGAAGCCAATGTCCAGCTTCTTACCTCCACGTTTTTTGCTCCTTGTCGAGCTTCGGGCACTCCCTTGTCCATCCATCCTACTCCTCCCCACACAGCCTCCCATCACTGTCCCTACATTTCAGATCAAGGAGAAATGGTGTCATATTTGACATATTCTCGAATATAAATGCTTGGAAATGAACGCGTGGTCATAATAATGACGTGAAATTAAGTGCCTTATATGACAAGCATCATGGAGGAATGACAGCTCAGCACTCCTTGCTCCTGAGAGGTCAGACGAGCTGCCGTGTTTACGTCACGTGTACTGCCAGCTGACGGGGGCACGCGCCCGAACCTATAATGCCAGCTGATTTTCCACGCACGCGTCCAGAATCGTGTTTGTGCACCAATACCGTCCAATCACGGATGAAAATCAAAACATATATTTCGTTTACCTACCGGAAATCCAGTCGGCTAAATTATGCATCCGTCTGCAGTTTGCTTGCCACATCCGAACTTATTTCCAGGTTGAAGTTAGATCCTCAAGAGACGGCCAACGGAGGACGCAGAAAGGCGCACACTGGGAGCAGCGATGTGACCGGTACGGCCCTGCAGAGCCTTTAGGGAAATCTCAAAGGCTTCTCCAAAACAACGCGATCAGTATCCCCATTTCCTTCAAATCGTAAAGCACGGAGCCCACCAAGCAAAATCCCATCTCACTGATCCAGAATTAGAGCTTCATCGGTCTGCACGCATGCGTAACTTTGAACAGCTGCGTCAGGACACAAACTGATAAACGTCTCCTTCAGAATAACAGCGGGACTCAAAAGTAATTCATCACATGCTGAATTTCAAGGTATTAAAAATACTTTAAACTAAATCTTTTTAAAATTAAAACTTTTAAAACAAATTGCATGGGCTATTGTGCACTATATTTTTGCATTTTTTATCTTGGGTTTTATTCTGAAATGGAGAGTGGAAATTGATTTTTTTTTTCTTATAGATAAGAGTTTCATAAAATCCAGCTTTATCAGTTAAAAACACTGATTTTTATTTGTATAGCTTAAAAAGTTCCTGTTGTTGGTGTTTATTCCTAAAACAGAATACTGAGCAAAACAGTGGGCATTTATTACTCGCCTATCTGCTGTTTCAACTGAATAAAACTGTGCATAATCTGTCAGCTACAAATGTGCTATTTTAAGATATTAATTTTCACAAGAAAACTAAAACTTTAAAATTTATATTATTTTTCAGGGCCGGACCTTGCTATTTTGGTGCCTAAATTAGGATTTGCTGCCCCCCCCACATTATATATGACTAGAGCTGCTGTCTTACAAATTACCTGAATGTAAAACTGTAAATCTGTGTTCAGCAGGCATTACGGGCCATCTAATAATCAGATGGTGGATGGTTTGATCCCCAGCTCCTCCAGTTCACATGTCAGTGTCCTTAGACAAGATACTGAACCTCAGCTTCATCATAGTGTGACTGTGTGCATGAAGGTTAGAATCTACCTAAGGCCTAGAATAAAGAGCTGTATGAACATGTGTGAATGTGTGAATAAGACTTGTAGTAAAAAGCACTTACTCAGTACACAGAGTAGAAATGTGCTATATGAGTAACAGCCATTTACTATTTTCTTTACATTACTTTACTGAAGCTTTGACAGATTGCAAACATGTTAAGTCTTGACAAATCCTGTGTTCATGTTATGAATAATTAATAGATAAAGTTACAACATGAATGCAAATATGCATAAATGAGTGTATCTCTCTAGCTTTTCAGATTCTTAAAAATAACCTTAAAACCTTTTGTTAGCCCCGATTCTTTTAGTGGAAGCCCAAGAACAGTCCGGAGGAATCTTCCATTCATATAAAAATATTTATTGCGGTCACAGGTAAAGTATAGCAGCGCTGGACTCAGTTTGACAAAAGCTCTCGCAGGAACTCAGCCAGAATGAGCCCAGATCACAGGAATCAGTTCACATTTATCTTCTTGGGCTGGGCCTTGCCCCGATACAGAGGTGAATTGACACGAACCTGTTTGTAATTGGCCATCTATTATTGACGTGGACAGGCTTAACTGTCCAAAACAGTGTGATAATCAAAGTGTGTGGATGTGATGGCATCAGCCACACCTGGGTAAAATCAGTTCATTCATTTACTTCATTAGTTTGGTTTGCAGTTATTTTAGTAATATAATTCAGTCATATTTTA
>VUQH01032629.1:19076-30763 GCA_015106775.1 Etroplus canarensis | reverse complement strand
CAGACCAGAAACCTTCCTGTTAACATACAAAAATATTTATTTGTGGTCACAGGTAAAGCAGAGCAGCGCTGGACTCAGCCAGAATGAGCCCAGATCACCGGAATCATTTCACATTTATCTTCTTGGGCTGGGCCTTGCCCCAAAACAGAGGTGAATTCACACAAACCCGTTTGTAATTGGCCATCTATTATTGATGTGCACAACCTTAACCGTTCAAAACAGTGTGATAATCAAAGTGTGTGAATGTTGATTTCAGACACGTATCTAACACAGCAGAGAATGATAGACAAAAATATAGCCTGTTTCTTAGCACACAGAAACCAGTCCTGGCTGGTTATGCTGTCTTATAATTTGAACAAACAAGGTCATATCTTATACACAGTGAACTTTGAACAAAAACATAGATCTTGTACTCTTAAGAAAACATGATGTTCCAAAACAAGGTCAACTATGGTGGCACAGAACGGGTTTCAAAGTGTGAGAGACTCAAAGAAAAAATGCCTGATCTCCAGATTCGAAATTATTTCTAACACTTTAATGAATTTAGACAAAAGACTCCCACAAACTGCAAGAAACGCTACTTCAGCTCCTATCATCATATTGTCAAACCCTGGTATGTCTCATCAACAGCCAATTACAGACAGGTGACATTATCTTAATTTCAGGGTGTGGATCATTGCTCCTTATTCTTTTGTTAAACTAAATGACTCACTGACTCCCACATGACCCACATCGAAAACACACCCATGCAAGTTTAAGATTCTCCGTAATATCAGTCATTGTGTTGTGGATTACATTATACTAACATTTTCTGTGAACATCAACAACCAGTTTACGTATGTGTGTTTCTTAATCAGCAGTGTTCTTACAAATGACTCATGGAGTTAAAATGTCAGGTCATGAGAGAGTCAGCCTGTTTCACTGCAGTATAGTTTGTAGTTTCCTCTTTATATCAATAGTTTATTTCAGAGTTCTGTGGACAGTTCTGTACACCAAGTTGTGGGAGACTTGGGATGTCAGTGGTAAGCTTTTAAAAGTAGATCAGGAGCAACGTCAAAACAGTTCTTATTCCATTTTGGCAACCCACCAGCTGGTGGCACCCTAGGTGGCTGTCTAGTGGTCTATGCCCGATTATGCTGTATCTTTGTCTAGAGACATGGTAATCCTGCCAAATTTAGTCTAGCATAGCTTATGCACTGCTTCATAGAGTGCATACAAGGGAAGGTAAAAAAAAACCAGAAATGCCAAGCAAAATAAATAACCTGAGGTGCAGGATAAGCTGGAGGGCATGGGGTTTTGGAACAGGTTGAGTCTTCAACAAACAAACTGACCTTATCCTGGCCTTCATGAAAACACTGCATTCATTCATGTGTATAGGGCTGTTATCATTTGTGATTAACTGCATACCTTATTTGTACCTCATATACAAAGCTTAGATTAACATAAAGCCACCATAAATCTCAGCCAGTAATTCACCACAGCATGTTGCACCAGAAAAATGCTGCCTGTGCAAGAACAACCACATTTAGCAGTTGTAACTAGGATGTCAATGTCATAGTAGTTCATTCAGCTCATGATCCTTCCCAGTTCACAGGTTATAGTAATGTGTGAGGTACAGAAAAAAGTGCTAAGTTTTCTTGTCATTAGTTGGCTATATTGTACGAACTAATGAGAATTAAAATCCACCAAGAAGTCAAGGAGGCTCGCAAACAGTCATATCCAGGACAAGGACTCTAGTTCTTGACCTGCTCTAACCTGCATAAGACATTATTATGCCATAAATAAACCTAATGACAGGATTTATGTATAGGGGCCACACACAAGCGCTCCCTTTATGTAAATTACAATCCAGACCATCACTCTATGAGGTGTGGCAATTTTTGTGGATGGACAGATGATGGACACCTTGCCATGACATTACCCCTTTGGTCCTTTGGCTGGATGAGTGACAAAACAAAATAAAGAAGTGCAGTTTCATAATACTCAAATGCAGACAAGAGAACAACTCACAAATACAGTTTTAACATTATATTTGAAAAATACAATGTCCTATTTATTAGAATTCTTGACCTCCAATTAAACTGGATTCATATAAGATCATTTCAAAATCTACAGGATTATTGTATTTTCTTATTATAAATTATCCTGATCTGCTAAAAAAATACAGCCTCTAACAATATCTGACATGTCAAACACTGACATCTGCTGGGAAATTAAGTATTGACAGGTGTGTGTGTGTAGTCTGTTTTCAGAGTGAGTGGGTGTGATGTGCAGCGGCAGGGTGAAAGAGGGTTAGAAAGGCTGAAATCTGCTATCATCCCTTAATCTCTTCTCTCTTTATCTGACAGCGTCTTTCCTTTACAACCCCTATGACTGACAACAGGACTAAGTATCTCGTTGGCCAGTTTAACAAGCAAATGCATTAATCACATTTTAAATATTTAATCCCAACTATGGTGTTCTCTAGAAACACTTTCATTATCAATATCTTGTTTAAATTTTTACATTTGCTTAAATCTTGATGCATCTCAGCTGCAGTGTGTGCTTTTTTGTGATGTAATATATTCGTATGAATCTGCAGATCAAATCTGGCAGGCATCTCAATTAATCCTCCCCTCCAAGCTGCATATCCCTTTGTCTGTCTGCATAACACTGTGACATAACCCTGAAACTGCAGTTTGGAAGCAGCCCTAAAGCCAACACGCACAAAAAAAAAAAAGCAAAACTCTGACTGCATTGCTGACATGTACGTAGACAGTGTCTGTGTTTTATTTTTTGTACTAATTGAAGTCGTGCCCCATGAAAACAGAATACTGACAACGTGGATTTTTTTGCTTTAATAAAGCAAGTTATAAAGCTTTATTAACTTAAAATGTACAAAATTCAGTTAAATATCACATTGGAAATGTAGTGTCCCATGAATGTTCAAATCAGATGATACCATTGGGCTGTAGTGTGCAATTGAGTTAGGTAGAGGTGCTGAGATGAACCACTGTGTCTTTTACCTTATTTTTTTTCCTTCTTTTTTGAATAAAAATCAGCTTATATCAAAGCTGAGATGGTTTGCTTAAGAAAGCATTATTGAACAAATGGTTCAGTCAGTAGATTTGGCTTATAAAAATATCAAAGTCATGCTCAAGTAAAACCAGTTTTTAAGACTAAGTAAAATCCAATAGTGAACAAACCCTTCATGACACATTGCCTTGCTGAACAATATAGACAGTACAGTCATTAGCAATGCAACAGCAGGTTTTTGAGGTATTGGAGGTTGACGTAAATCCATGTCTTCACTTGTGTAGAACCATCAAGCAGGAATCCCTTAGGCAAACCCAATCAAGTAGTTCAACAGTGAAAAAACAAATTAGACAGTAAGTATGACTAAGCAGAGTCTGTCATACTGGGATCAAATCCTTTTTAACTGGAAAGATGTCCCATGTCAAGCCATCACCATGTGGGGGGTGTCCAGAGGGGAGGAGAACACGTGTCACCCAGTGACTAAAGACAATGACAAAGTACAAATTATAAGGAGCACAAGGTAACATTAGTCAAATAAATTGCACATTATCTCAACAGAAATCAGAGAACCAAACCTTCTTTTCTCCACACCAAAGAAGATTTTCCAGTTATTCAACCTGCCATAGTTAAAGGGGTTTCTATACACCTGGCACAAAAAAAAGAGGAACAATTTAAAAGTGATCAAATTCACTTTAACAAAAATGATAAGTTTCCTGTGACGATCTGTGGTCATCATTAATAAAAAAAAAAACCACTTGACCTATCATAACCGGAATAACTTTTACATTTTATTGGTGTGAACAGTTACCTTTCCCCATCTGGCCATTCGCTTTGTTTCTTTGCTGTTAATATGTCTTTCAATGCTCGTCTCTCCTCTGGAAATGAGAACTGCATGCCAAATGGTCAAAGCTCCCAGTGCTACTCCCACTGTGCTATAAGATCAAAGCACAATTTATTTTATCCACTTCAAGAATGACAAAGACAGCAATCCTGTCCTAATTTGACACTACCTTACGACAACAGTTTTCAACTAGTAGGAAGTGATAAAAGATTTGTAAGATTACGAACCTGGACAAACCTGGATTTCTTACACCAAGAATACTTTTGCTTTTGAAAAAAAAATTTTTTTACTTCCTCATTGATATTTTTTAGATATTTCCTTCATTTCATTTGAATTTGAGGACATTAATAATTAACACAATGCTCAAAAAGGGAAGTCTGTAAACTCCTTGGAATTACCTGGATTTTTGACTGGATTAGTTCAAATGTAGTCTCATATTCAACTAATTTATGATTGCAATACAATCTGAATAAAGTATTGCTAAGCTAAACAATTCCACTTTTCATGTTTTTATTTAGTAATAACCCATAGCTGCTGCTGGAAAAAGTAACATTTAAATGTAGTAACTTCCCTATCCTCCATCAGACATTTCCTGTAGCTGCTTACGAGACCGACACAACAAGTTTGTGCCAATAATCCCTACAAAACTCTTTCAGATTATCAATATTTCTGCAATGTCTGGATTGACCATCCCACTCCATGCAATGCTATAGCGTCTCAATCCGGTTAAGGTCAAAACTCTGATTGTCTATTCCAAAACCCCAATTTCTTCTTTTTCAATGTGTTAATTCATGTCTGTACTTTGGGTCATTGCCTTGCTGTTGTTATCCAACCTCTCCTAAGCTTTAGATCATGGGATGCTGCCCTGACATTATCCTGTGACAACTTCTTTATACAGTTTTGGTTACTCAGTCCAGGCCCTGAAGCAGCAAAGCAACCCCAAACCCTCACACTCCCTCAGCTATGTTTTATTATTGGTCAAAGCAGCTATTTTCCCCATTAAACACAGGTTACTGTTCCAGGTGTGTTGTGGAACACCCACATGCAAAATTGAGACATCATGCTTTTTTGAAGAGCAGCAATTCCCTTCATTTTGTCCATTTACTGACACAGGTCTCATTCTATGTCCTGCAAAGTGTTGTAGGTTACAAATTCACATCACATGTGAAATTTCTTTGCTTCACAAGCGGGAGGAGACAGAAACCCAGCCTCGGGGGTCACAAGCCAGTGTACTCCTAATGCCAGTCCTAAGCCCAGATAAACAGGAAGGTTGGCGTCAGGAAGGGCATCCAAAGTAAAAAACAAAAACAAATCTGTATCAAATCACATTTGTGGATTCAACCATGACCCCTTAAGGGAAAAAGGGAGACACTGAAAGTACAACTCCATTTCCAAAAAGGTTGGAACCCTGCACAAAATATGAATAAAAACAAAATGCAATGATCTGAAAATCTCATAAACCAATATTTTATTCATGTAAGACCATTTAAAATATGTCAAATGTTGAAAGTGAGATTTTTTACTATTTCATGAAAAATACTAGCTCATCTTGAATTTGATTGCAGTAACATATCTCAAAAATGTGGAGACAGGGCCATGTTTACCACTGTGTTAGCATCCCCTCTTCTTTTAATACCAGTCTTCAAATGTCTTAAGACTGAGGAGACCAGCCACTGGACCTTTCGGAGAGGAATGTTGTCCTATTCTTGTCTGATAAAAGATTCCAGTGGCTCAACAGTCCTGGGTGTTTGTCATGTTTTGACATGTTTTTTATGTTCTTTTGTCAATAAAATATTGGTTTATGAGAACTGAAAATCATTATGTTGTGTTTTTACTTATATTTTTTACGCAACATCTCAACCTTTTAGAAACTGGGGTTGTACCTCTTAAATTGTTACAGTGGCTTTTTATGAAGTTTAGGATAGATTTAAAAATAGTGTTGCTGACACACAAGTGCCTACATGGGCTAGCTCCAGATTATCCATCGGATCTTTTACAATTTTATGGCCCATGACACTTATTCAGGTCCGCTGATCAGCAGCTTTTAGTAATTCCAGATTTTAGATTGACTTTAACTGCTGACTGGACTTTTTCAGTTGCTGCTCCAATACTCTGGAATTGCCTCCCTCTTCACATTAGATCATCTGCTTTTTTATCAGAATTCAAGTCTTAATTGAAAACATACCTTGTCTCACTGGCTTTCTCAAGTTTCTATTAGTTTTAATTTCACTTTGCTGTTTCCCAAATGGTTTAATTATCATATCTTTTAATTTCATATATATAAATTTTAAACAATTGTACTTTGAACTTTTATTAGTATCATTTTATTGCTATATTATTTTACTGTTCTAAAATTACTTTTATTTTTACTTTTTTATTGTGCTCTTTTGCTGTGCAGTACAATGGTCAAAGTCTGTTGTGTTTAAATGTGCGATATAAATAAACTTGACTTGAATCTCTTTTATTCTGTGTTTTTGTTGTGGTGGAGACATGAACAAAGAGCTTAACCAGTGAGCTCTACAGGTATTTGGCTGTTACCCTTAGGCTAACAGCAAAGCCCCATTTCACCTCTTTAAGGATTATGTTCTTGATGTGATCTTTCGAGGGATCTCTCCCCATAGGGGAGTAGAAACAGCCTTGAATTTCTTCCATTTGTGGACAGTTTGTCTCATTGTGGATTGATGAATATTTGGGTCTTGTTTGGAAATGTTTCTGTAGCTGTTTCCAGCTTTGCAATCCACTTTAACTCTCCTTCTAATATCGTGGAAAGTTGTTGTGATTGATCCATACACTTCTTCTTGAGAACAGCAGAATTGTTAGTGTATATTTTGAATATCTTTATTTATAAAGAGCAGCACCTCCTCAGCCCTGCCTTCCAATCTTATCTCCTTAACTGGAACACCTAACTCACTCCAAGCAGCTTTTAAAGAAGTCATTGGCCCAGAGGTTCATATACTTTTTCCACCCTGACTGTGAATAACATGACAATAAAAACATGTTTACCTTAATCTAGGCAAACACAATTTAAACACAATTTATTGTTTGCCTAGATGAAGATCTGGCCTCATTTTATGGGAAATGCAATGTCCTCAATATTTATACAGTACTGACCACTCAAAGTGCTATAGACTACAATCCATCATTATAGCACTTTATTCTATACATTTCAATCCTTTGTCTACCTCGCATCCTTATCTGATTTAAAATCACTAAATAACCTAACAATCACGTCTTTGGAAGTCGGCGAACTCAGAGGAAACCCATGCAGGCACAGGGAGAACATGCAAATTCCAAACAGAAAGGCCCCATCCAGGTTTCAAACCCAGAACCTTATTACTATGAAGCTAACCACTTCACTGCTGTGGCAGAAATCAGGACAGAAATGCTGGTAAGCCAAAGGGTCCAAAAACTTTTTCATGCAATTGTATGCATGTTAAGTAGCAACATGAAATGCATGTTTTACCTGGTGAGGACCCACATGTAGATGATGCTCTTATGAATCATCTTATCCTTAAAGGTGTACTGAGGTGCAGGGGTCTGATAGTTGGTCTTTAAAAAAAAAATTAAAAAACAGAATATATTACATAAGTAACAGGGGGAAAAAATACGCATAAACTTGATCATGTTTTGTGTTTGCTTTTGAAACTCTACCTGCCCAGGAGGAAGAAGCCCTATAAGCAGTCCCATCCCTGTTACAGGTATCCCAGGCTTTTCCAAATCTGAATGTTTAAAGTGCTAATAGATCAGCCCGCATACACAAACCCAAGTGTTGAAGACAGAAATGAGGAAAAGTCAAAAAGCAAACCTTAAGCCCCACAAAGAAAGATACCAGACATGGAGAATTAAAAAGAAAAAACTTAACTACAACAAAAAAACAAACCGACCCACCGGCAGCAACAACATGATCATCTCACCTCAAGTGCATTGTATGCATCTATGAACAGGTTTCTTCCACTGATGCTACAGTAAACACAGCCCAAGGTCATGAAGAGACAGAAGGAGAAGAAGTAACGGTGATTAAAATGGCCCACACAGTTATTCAACCAGGCTAAGATGCTGAAATTAAGGAAAAGTATGTCAAAATCTCTTTGTAGAGTAAATATAAACATTTTCTGACACTGCTTCTAAAAAAAATCCATCAGAATGAATTTAACACAAAGGATACGGCAATGATGGTCCATTTTCAAAATACACCTGCAAAGGCAAAAGAAAAATTAGTCTCATCATTATTACTGGTATTTTAGAGGTTTTTAAGGGAATTTCAGGCAGTTAGATCTCAAACTACAAATTAATATTTTAAGAAGATTTTAACAATGACAAGATTTTATGGTACAAGGAAGGCAATGCTGAACAAACCTAAAGATAAATGAAATGTTAAAGAAAACCTGTTCTTATTGGCAGTTTTGAATGGTTTAATTTATTCTAACCACAATAAAGACCTTTTTCCTACCAACATACTGTAGCTTGATGTTCTAACAGCTAATATTGATTAAGCACTGATTAATTAAATAATAAAATAGAGGAAAATGGGTATTGACTCACCTGTTACAGATACCACAGTGGTGTGTTCTTGCAGGTTTTGGCATTATGCATTTTTTACAGACTGAAACAAATGGACTGTCATTTTTTTCCTATAAGAAAAAAAGTTTTATTTTATGTTTTTTGTCATTACGAATTAGGCCAGCTTAGCAGGTAAATTAAGAAATGTTGTGGTAGAGCAGAAAAAAAGTGATATCTTACTGTAGGGGGATACCCGGGGGACGTCTTGGCAGCTTTGTAGTAATGGAAAGCAATCATGATGAGGTTCCAATGTCCATAACAAATATGCCAAGCAATCCATGCAGGGGAGTAAGTGTTGAGGATCAGAGGCAGCAAGACCATATAGGCTATCACCAAGATGGAGCTGGTCAGTATCACCACCAGACAAACAAACACCTTAAAGACAAGAGAAAAATTATTTGCATTTATATAGAAACTCAGATCAGTTCTACATTTATGTTACACTTAAGAGCAAACACAATCCATTTAGATATACACTATAGGGACAAAAATATTGGGCCACACCTTTTAGGCGACACCAACTGTTTCATTTAGTTCCATTGCAACAGATGTATAAAATCAAGCGCCTAGCCATGCAGTTTCTTTTTACAAACATTTGTGAAAGAATGGATTGTTCTAAAGAGTTCACTGAATTAGAGTATACAGTAAGAGTACTGCAATGCACATAACTTCCTTTTGGAATTAATAAAGTATTCAATTCAGTGCAATAGGCTGCCACCATCGCAACAAACAGGTTCAAGAGATTATTTCCTTTACAGATATCTATGATCAACTGTACATTGTATTATTGGAAAGTGGAACCATTTAGAAACCACTGCAACTCAGCCACAAAGTTACACAGTGGCATTGCTGAGTGCTGAGGCACATAGTACATAGAAGTCCCCAAACGTTCTGCCGACTCAATAACTGCAGAGTTCCAAACCTCCTCTGGCATTAACATCAGTGCAAAAACTGTGTGCCAGGAGCTTCATGGCATGAGTTTCCATGGCTAAGCAGCTGCATGAAAGCTTTACCAAGTCAAGTGGCAGATGGAGTGGTGTAAAGAATATTGCCACTGGACACCCGGGCAGTGGAAATGTGTTCTGTGACATGATGACTCACTCCTGTATGTGTAAGTGGCCCAATGCTTTTGTCCACTGATGTACTGTATAAAACACAAATCTTTGCTTTGTTTTTGTCATTACTGTCAAAACACTGGGACTAGGTTGTAGTATAGGCATGGTGTATGCCCACCCCCTGCTATATTTCGCTCAGCAGTTCCTAAAACTTGGATCAAAGTTCCCAAAAATTTTTAATAATCTAAAATAAGGCAGACAAAGACCTAGCTCTATATGTTTATAATAAGAATATGTAGTTCTGTTGCTGCCCTCTCTGCTACTGAAGAACCCTAAAGTAACAGCTAAAGGCTTTGGAAAAAAAAAAGCATCTGAGCTGATTAACAGTTATTTTGTCCATGGAAAGATCCTATGGAAGACCATGTATTGGCAGCACCCCCTGAAAAATATTTTGTGGTCTCATAACAAAGGTTCCTCATGAGTGTTATACAGGTTTGAGGTGACACTACCAATGTGCTTGCTTGGTTGTTTGAAGTTACATTTCCTCACCAACACTGGCAGTGTTTAATGAGTATGTTAAAAAAAAATTATAAAAGACTGGAATTGCTGTTTATCTACAATTGTGATTTTGACCAACTCCAAAAGTTTAACATGTTCAATTCTTGCTACTATAGTGGTCACTTTGCTTGTGACTAAATGAATACAGAAACAAATGAACACTCACCAGTCCAAACCACCGGGTGACATAATCCACAGTCAAAAAAACTGGTTCAAAGATTGAGTCAAAAACCACATCTGAGTCTGTGAGTGAGTTAAAGTAAAGTGACTTCACCAGCAGTCTCATGTAAGCCCATATTTCCCTAATCCACAAAGGAAGTCTGGTTCGTCCTCGCTTGCTACATGACCGCAGCCGCACACAGCGTAGCAGGTGGAGCGCAGAGCTTGGACACCACCGCATCCTGCATTTGTAAAATGCAAGCACCTGCAAGGAAAAAACATTCCCGGTGAAGATAAAGACAGCTGTAATTTGTCACAGCCACACCTATGCCAACCTGAAATACACAAGTCTTAAATAAATTCAATCAAAGGAATGTGCATGTGGTTAAATGTAACACTCATTTTATAAATAAAACATTCAGCTACAAGAAAAAGCACATAAACAGGAAGTTAATAATCATTTAGCAGCATTAAATGAAAATGAAAGATGTTGATAACAAAACAATCCAAGCCCTAAGGATCTGCAGGTTACTCTTACTCAAGAGAAAAATGAAAGCATCACATAAATCCTTTTTTTAAAAAGCCTCAGCTAGCTGTCTGGCTTGTGCAGCTCGGGTGTGTAAAATCAAACTTACTAAACGTTGAATTTCAGAGCCAGTCAAGTTGGATTTTTTCCCGGTGAAGTTGCTTACATAGCTTGTCATATCAGTTTGAGAGAGCTGACACCTAAACTTCATGAGGTACGGCTACAGTTTAAAGGAGAGAGCCAGAGCATTTGCAGATACATATGGGAGAAATGCAGAGGTAACCAGATTAACATCTGTTTATAACATGCACCAGTCTTGTTTCGCTGCATTCCAGACCGGGTGGAGCCTGGGTGGAGGCTATTTTTTTACAGCTACCTAAGGTGAGGAGTGGGCAGTGATCCTGGCTGTGGAATTGACTCTGGTCATGTCCAGGTACTGATAGGTCATGCAAAGACCACTGCAAGGGAATCAGCTTCAGCTGTCACATCCTGAAGTATTGGTCAGTAACATATGTTGCTGTGACCAGCCTTAGTAAATCATAACGCTCCCAAATCCCTTCTTTTTGGATACCACACACCGCTCTTCTATCCAAATATTCGCTGTGCGCCGCGCCTTGTATTTCAAAATATTTCGAATTTATGGGGGGCATACTCACTGTTTTATGGAGACGAGAAACCCACCGAAACCATCCCTCCCGTAGACATCTTCAAACGGAAGACAAAAACGGGATTATAGCCACATAATAGCGAGGAGGAGCAGGATCAGAGACCTGTGACAGTTAACAAGAGCTGAATCCTTTGGTCAGTGCGCATGCGGCAGAATCCCACCAAAAGCATTGTGGTAGTCTGAGTCCGACATTTATTTTTTTCATACCTTCATAAGTCAATGCTAATTTTATATAAATATATATATATATATATATATATATATATATATATATATATATATTTCTATGTATACAAAATATAAACC
>VUQH01032629.1:0-19056 GCA_015106775.1 Etroplus canarensis | reverse complement strand
AATATAATTTTATATAAATATTTATATTTTATATATATATATATATATATATATATATATATATATATATATATATATGGTTCTATGTAACTAAAACTTAAACCCTTGAAGGAGGGTCGGGGGCCGGCAGAATTGTGGGATATGTTGTTTTTAGCCGCTGGGCTACATTTGCCATGTGGAAGCAGGTTTAGCAGAACCCGTGTGAAACTGTGATACAAACCTTCCGATCTCTGGTTAGTGGTCGGTGTTGTCAGTCATCATGTCGTTTTGTTTTAACTTCGACCTTCCAGCACAAGCAACAAGCCCCGAGGACGTGAATGGAAATAAAGCGCAACAAGGAAAGAAAGACCGTGCGGCTTTACGTGTGAGTAACGTTAGCTTACCGTGCCATAGCTGAAGTTACTCAAAGCTGTTATGTTAATAGCAGTGTCGACCTGCTCGGAGTTGCGGTGTTCTTGCAAAGCAAGTTTAAATTTAGACGCTTTCTGAGTGACTGTCGATTGCTCAACTCCGAACTGGTGTTGCACATTTTTCTGAACACATTGCGCGCTTAGTGCACATTTCTCTTCTGGACTCTGTACGTACTGTACATTTTACACATTTTCTCTATATATTTTATACATTCTCTAAATCATAGTGTTATATTTTAATATACCATCTTCTGTGATTAGTGTCAATTACTGGGTCACTTTGTAACTGGTTGCAGGTTCAAAAACACACATTGTACTATGTATATTTGTGTTTGTGACAAATAAAGCTTATCTAATCTTATATTAAAAGTCATGACATAAAACAAAGGATTTAACAGTACATGGGCAGTTTTTTTCTGCTTCTTGCTTGCTGGTGTGCTTGCTCTGCTGTTAGTCTCGTCAAAATCAAAATATAACTTTCCTATAGCTTGTTTACTGTTTACTATATTTGAAGCTATTAACTTGCTAATTGTTTTACTGATTATCAGAGTAGTCACCTTTTAATTTAAATCATTGCCACAAACACAGGTGGACTCAAAGTGGATCCTGTACATGCTAATAGATATTTTCTTCCTCCACTTTGCAACTGCTCTGATTTATTGATAATGAAAATATATATGAATTATAGTCGTCATCATTCTATAATTTCATAAATGCAATTAAAGATGGTATTATTGTAATGAAAATGCAAAGTTAAAGCATTAAAAACCATAAATACCCCTAGAATACAGAATAGTCCCATGTTGTAAAAATTTTTAATTATATCTATTAGTAATGTTGATAGGCTCACCTTCATTAAAATCAGACATAATTTCACCTATCACCAGATTAATTTCTTACAGCGTGTAAAAAATTTGTTAAACATAACAAACAACAACAAACAATATTTTTAAATAAGTAGGCATCGTAAGACTAAAGTATGTTTTGTGGTTCTGTGCAGATTTTTTGGGGTCTAGAATTGTTACAAAATGGCTGTTTTGATAGCAAAGGTTGCCAACTCCTGCCTGGATATATGCACTAGTAAGTATTTGAAAACATGAGATGACAAAAAACTAAAAATTGCTTCATGATAATTCAAGATAATTCCTAAACTCTTGAATTAAAAAAGGTTCAGATGGATTTCTTTTAGCATTCACCAATTGTTATAATCACTATAAAGGTAAAAGCAGGATGATTAGCAAACAGACACCCATTGCATTTGTGTAACTTGCAGAGCAGCTCCCATAAAAAGGAGTAAATGTCATCCTGTGAGTATTCATTCAGATAAGAGTTTAGAATCAATCAAAGGATGTATACATTTGTAAAGATAAGCCGATCTTCTGTTAAAAATGGATAAAGAGAAATAAATCAGCCCAGTCAGCATGGTGCTGCAGTGTTTAGCACCATTGCCTCACAGCAAGTAGGTTCCTGGTTTAAAACTCAGCTGGGGCCTCTCAAAAGTCAAAGTCAAAAAGTCAAAGACAGCTTTATTGTCAAATATACCATATGTGCGTAGCATACAGCATAAATGAAAGTGGAGTTTACATGTTTTCTTCGTGCCTATGTGGGCTTCCTCCCATAGTCCAAAGGCATGCAATTTAGATTAACTGCCAGTTCTTAACTGGCCATAGATGTGCGCTAGATAAAGATGTTAAACATGAGTAGAATAATGCACCGGATGAACATATGGTTAAAAACAGTAATTTGTAGTTAAAGTGCTTTGAGTGGTCATTAAGACTGAAAAAGCGCTGTATAAATGTGATTACATTAGAGCTTGAATAGAACCAAAGCAAAAGTATGCTTGTCCTCTCTCTGTTTTATTAACATCATACAGGCTATGAGTATTATTACAGTATTTTACTTAGTATTAATCAGTAGTAAAAATTCTTTTGTTTGGTGTGCATCAACTAGAGAGTGTAGGGCTGTTAATCTTTCTCCCTGTAAGCATTGATGTCACAGTACAGAGGCATATCACAGTGGAAATCATTCATACTCTTACAGATAGTAAGTGTGTGAGCTGCTATTGTTATGTCTGACATGAACTTCCAAGGCATTCCACAAACTCTACTTGCATTTCTGACTGCTGTACTCCTGTGGGTCTGACTACATAGCCATTTTGACCTACCAGTTAACAGCTGCAAACATTGTTTCAGCCACAGTGACTCACATGGTTCACTTGTAACAGTCTCATGTTTAAGTTCATTTATCAGTCAACCATTCTTTCCATCCCTACTTATAGAAAACACAGAGGTAAAAGTATAAAGGGAACTGGTAAATACAGAATCAGACAAAATGAGGCATATTTTAAACCAAACAGCAACCTGTTACATGTTATAAATTTACATTGTAGCATATCGAAGGCATTTTCGTGTCCATAAGAAGATTTTGCAGCATGCGAGCCATTTTACTGTAACTTTGAGCCATTAAATTAAATGTATGACTCAGTGTAGTTTTCAAGGCCGTTTCAACATCACCACTAGTGCCACGGTCTCAGCTCTGCGCAATGTGGAGGATTGGCGGACACAAATGCAGGACTCAGCAGACAGACGGGGCAAAACTAAAGGCAAGCTATATTTATTAAGGCTGATAAAGACTATAACAAAAACAAAATCCAGATTGTCCAGAGAAAACACAAGGAACATAAACTAAGGCACACATGGAGCTAGAAACCAGGAACACTCACTCACACAGACGACACGACAAGGAGCAAAGGAATGATTAGACTATATGTACACAGACTAATGACAAACCAGGAACAGGAGGGAGAGGGTCACAGGTAGCAACAATCAAGAGAATGCAATGGCAGGAAGTAAAACTGAACACAAGACATGAGATGTAAACGGATAGCAAAATAAGACAGGAAGTGAGAAACAATCATAATTGAGAATACAGACACAGGGCGGCAGCAGCTCAATCCGTTGGTGACTGGTTGGGAACCAGAGGCAGCTGGAGACCAAAAATTCAGGACCCATTATGGACCTACATATGAGAGCACACTGGAGTCCTGGAAAGGAGATATATTACAGACCATAACAATTAGTTGTAATGTGTTTCTAGTTTTCCTCCATGTCCCACGTCAAAAGCCAGATAATGTTTGAGCACTGCATAATATTTATTGCTCATTAACTATAACAGGGGAACTCACTAATATTGAAAGTTACATTTATGTGGAATAAATGTCAGCATTAGAAAACGCCTTACTTTCTCTACATAGATCATATTTATTTAGCTTAGTTTAACACTGTATTTCTACCCTTAGTTTGCAAACTAGTGTAAATTAAGATTATAAAGTAAGATATCACGTTAAAGATTTAATAATTCTTATAAATCACATTTACAATTTGTAGAAGCTCCAGAGGTACCACAATCATTTAAATCTGATAATTTTACCAGTAATGTTACTTATTTTATTTAAGTTTGAATTCATACTTTTAACCTGAAACACATCTCTATGTAGTTTACTTTATCATGTCTTCACATGCAGTCATCACACACATACAGAGCTCAATGAGTGGTTTTATTTATTAACCATACGTACTCTTATGTTTTACAGACAGAGGATAGTACCAAATCAGCAGAACCAGTAAAAGAGGCCAACGAGCACTTTCCACCATCTGACCCACAGTTCCTCCTTATGGATGCGGTTTTTGAAACGGTTACGATTGGAACTCTTCCTCCTCTGCACTTCCTTAATGAGACCATTTTTGAGAAGACTGCCTCAGAGAGAGAGGATGAGGAAAAAATTCTTTCTCGCACGGTCGAGCAGAAGTCTGATCTCATCTCTGGCGTGTATGAGGGAGGGTTGAAGGTGTGGGAGTGCACTTACGATCTTCTGGAGCTGATTGAGAAAGAAGGAGAGACTTTTGGGAGGAAGGCAGTTTTGGATTTGGGCTGTGGTGCAGGACTGTTGGGAATACTGGCTCTGAAGAGAGGAGCCAGCCACGTCCACTTCCAAGACTATAATAGTACCGTGATTGAACAGCTCACAGTGCCAAATGTAATGCTAAACTGCCAAGAGGATGATGTAGACAGTGAAGATGACAGAGAAGGGAGTGGCAACAGGAAAATACAGGAGGAAGAAAGTTGTAAAAAGAAGGTGAAAGGAGAAAAGGAGATCAAGGAAAGCAGCCCACCTCCTAAGAAACAAGCCATAGACCTTTCTCAGCACCCATTACTAACCAAGTGTTGTTTTTTCTCTGGTGACTGGAGCACATTTCTTGCTTTGGTTTTAACAACAGACCCACCGCCCAAATATGACATTATATTCACATCAGAGACTATCTACAACACTGCATACTACCCTGCTCTACATGAGACCCTCCACAAACTGCTGGCACCTGATGGCCTGGTTTACCTCGCCACCAAATCCCACTACTTTGGTGTTGGTGGTGGTCTCCATCTTTTCGAAACATTTGTGGAGCAGAGGGGTATTTTCTCTCTGGATCATCTGTGGGATGGGCAAGAAGGACTTCAGAGACATGTAGTGGTACTGCGTTTTAGAAAGCCAAAGGACATTTGAATAAGGACCATTAAATTTAATGAAAATAAAATTGGCCAGTGCCAATGTAGGTTTTGCTGACAGGCTGTGGTGAGAGTATTGTGGACAGTGGAGCATCTTTGCTGGACAAACTAATTCATGTCACCAACTTTTCATGCACCATTTGCAGTACATAAATACAATACATAAAGGTTTTACTTTGGCACGTGTTGGTTATAACATACACAGATACTGAGACATCTGTGATGGGCCACTATTGGCCAACTGATGTACAATCTGACTCTAGTGTAAATATCAAGATGGTCTTTGTCACATTTTTTGTGTCAATGGTAAAACAAGGAAAAGTTGTAATAAAAAATGCTGTCTAATCTCCCATTTGTTCTTCTCTTACCTACACCTTTCACTTCCTACATAGAAATTTGAATATGGTGAATATGATATTTTGAATGGTAACTGAAGTGCAGTTGAAAGGGGCTGTTACAGGTCTTTAGATGCATGGGGAGGAAAGAAAGGAAATGGGCTCAGTGACCTTTGCGAGTGATTTCCCCAGTGTTCAAACACCAGCATGAAAGCCAGGCTTGTTTCTGAAGTCCAGCGCAAAATGTCAATTGCAACTTATCCCACCAGCCCAAGGATGTAGTTTGAAAGTGGATTCTGGAGTCACTGCACATCAGTGGTGGGACTCTATGGGGTCTCTGTACCTCTTATTCTACTGGTTTCCTTTCAGTTAAGTTATCTGGTGTTTGTGTAAAACAAAGAGTTTCAATATATACATATTCAGGAAATATGGCAACATATCTATCCAAGGTCAAGAAAGGGAACTTTACTGTAATTTTTTCCATCACTATGTGGAATCCCCTTTCTATCCAGCTCGAGGAAGTCCACTGAATTTTTCTAACAGGGCTTTTTCTGAGGAAGTACGCATCAAGTCCATACTAGTTTCTCGTATTTGATGTGACTAGGCAAGGAAACTGGAGGGTTTTAGAGGTCACTGAACAATGAAACTGAATAGCACTGCCTGATGTCTTGTTAAAATTTGTGGTTTAAACCTGCTGTCCCACTCCAGTTTTGTCCATATGATTGAATGCAGTCTGTATGTGTGTCATGCTTGACTATGAACTAGAGTGCAAACAAAGTGATATAAAAAAGAAAGGCTTTGTTTTTGAATACACTCCTGTCAGGCCCCACCTAAAATAAATAACTCCTGCTACACAAATATTCTTGTGAATCAGTCTCATCCTAAACATGCCCATGACGTAAGTACTACACAGAGCCCTGCTGATAAATAATATTTAGCAAAGATAAAATACTTAAAGGAAACATAATGTCACCAGCTCAAACATGACTGTGCATTTCAACACCCACAGTGTGTGGACAGAATTTCCAATGGCATATTATGTAAATATACTGTAGCGTTAAACACTATTTCACTCAGAGACACACAAAATACACCAAACACGGTTTCTGTTTGCATATGCCTGGCTGGCAAACTTCCAGTGTGTCCGCTTCGTCATCGTCTCTCATCTCGACAGCTGTTCAGGGCCTGTGGGGGAATTCCTGGCCCCTCCAGAAGACAGCCTTTCCCCTGCTTACTTTATGGGAACAAGGGGGCAGGGCAAGTCAGATGGTTTTCCTCAGAAACTATTATGTGTTGATTCACTTTGAGGGGGCGTGTTTTACACTCCCACTGCTTCCTTCTTACTGGGAAGTGACTGTCAGGCTTACCGTACAGAGGGAGTGTATGAAAAACAGAGAGGAGGGAGGCTGATGGGTTGATGTGAAAGGCTCTTAAATACAGCTTTCTCTGAATGTCAGACAGTATGCTGCATCCTACCTTGGGACCCGGAGGACATGGGAGAGTGAGCAGAACATGCAGGTGAACTGGGGAGGAATGTATGCTCACTGAGTCTGAAGAAGCTTGCTACTTTCTTTCTGTTGAGATGGGACTGCTGATGTGTGTTTCAAAGCTTGACTATGCAAGAGTCCTGGGAGGCCCTTAATGAGGAGGTTTATTTATGACATAACCAGAACCGGGAAAGATAATTGCTGAAACACCAAGGTAAGTGTATTGCTAGAAAATTCTCACACTGGTGAAAATGTGTTAGTTGTTGATTCTTTTTTTAAACTCAGCACTTTGTAAAAGCGTATTCAATACAGTCTTCAATGTTTAAGGTGTTTTACTTTGTGAAATATGTGAAAGAAATGCTAACTTCCACATTTTGTGAGCAAAAGCAGATAAAGCATATTAAACTTACCAGACTGTGTTAATGTAATCTCTAGATGATGACTTTTTTTAAGTTGTATAGACTTTAAGAAACTTTCGATGACCTCACAGGGGATTGGCCTTGTCTAGTAATAGGCCGTAGAACCGGTTGTTTCCCACTCCAACTGCCGGAAAGATAAGAGTTTCCTGAACATATTCAGGTGTGGCTTTCCTTCGAAAGTTCATTGTGCTGTACTGTACTTTAAGAGAATTCACACTCACGATGAATAAACCACAGTGATTGAGATAACACTGAGGAATGATCTTCCCTGTACTGTCACTGTCAATATTGACTGCGGGCCTTGAATGGGGTGTTTTTCCTTTTTAAATGAAAGAGGAGACTCTATCACAGTTCAGGTCAGTTAATATCAAACTCACTTTGCAGGGTTCAAGGATACATTGACTAACTGTATGTCACTAATCACACTGCCCCTAAGTGCTTTTCCTGGGAGTGTACTGCTGTAAATGATGAGTCATTTCATGCCTTGACCAGAGCACTATCACCACCATCTGATTCAGTGCTTCCAGTGCATGGACTTTCATGTCAGTAGTTTTGAAGCATTTCCAGGAATACTTCAGATGAAAAGCTGCCTGGATTGCGCTCATAGTGATCCTGAAACTCTCCAGATGTTCTGTCTAAACACAGAACTGGTTCCATTCATAACTGGATTATGGATGTTTGTTTTTGACACTTTGCTTTTAATTTCAGCTTAAACAGCTCTTTATTTGTGCCAAATTCATGAAAAAAATGTTTCAAATTACTTAACGCACTGCTGTGTGAAGTGAATGTGAAGTATTACTGCTCAGTTTATTTGCCACTGTAATGACCTCTTGCTCAATCTTACAATGGAAGAAGTACGACTGACGTTATCGTCTCATCATCACCCTGCCTTTCTTGAGAAACTGGGAAGGATGACTTAACCCCAACATGCCGCTCAACATGTATGACAGCCTCAACCCTCATTTATTAAGTTTTTTGGTGTTAACTATTTTTACCTTTCATCTTATGGTTATTGTTGACTTTGTTTGACTCTTCATTATTTAATAGGCAGTAACCTAGGTGGCAAAAAGCATTAATAATGAAGTATTAATTGTGTCAAGCGATAAAGCTATTCAAGGATCCAGAGGCACCTGAGGACCAGATTTTGATGCGTGCTCTACTATGAGAACTGAATTCCATAGATGGTGGCATCTTCAGGTGTCATCTATGGGCTCAGTTCTTTTGGCATGGTACTAGTTTGTCAACCATACTGTACAGTAGAAGTTATTACTGTGTGAAAGTATGAATATTTCTGTAGTATGCTTTCACTCTTAGGTTTGCTTGGCATTACCTTTTTAAGGTTTTTATATATGTTGCTGATTTGTGTGATTTTACTGTGTGACTGCATATTTTATTGCTGTGAATAAAATATACATTTCCAAATAACTGATCTCAACTATTTCCCCCCTGAGATGAATAAAGTATTCTGATTCTGATGTTTCTCAGAGTTGATGTGAGCAATTATATATTGTTAATAAACTCAATTTAAAGTGAATAATTTTGTGTGTGTTTTAATTATTAATTACATTTTGTTTGTTTGTTTGGGGTATAAGATATTATTAAAGGCAAGCCAGACAGTTCAACGGAAATTCTTTTGAAATGCGTGAGCTGCCCTGCCATGTCTGTAAAGTCGATGTCCTTTTTCCAGCTCTTGAAGTGTTTCTGCTTTATTTCTACAAAATCTACAGCTGTGCTGAAGGCGCTTAGTAACAGACAATGCTAAACAAAGTAATTCTATTTGTGAGCAAACATGCTTTCTTAAATTATGGGAATCTTCAGTTGAATTTTTACATTTTCAGTTCCGAGAAAATGAGATCTCAAATGAGCCCTTGTTTCTTTTTTAAATAAAAATTCTTTTTGACTTTTAACTTAAAACTCTTTAACATTTTTTTCTTTTACACAAGTCAAGTAAAGGCAGTTTAAAGTTTGCAAATCAGTAACATCAGTTTTATC
The DNA here is from genome assembly GCA_015106775.1 of Etroplus canarensis. Taxonomy (NCBI): domain Eukaryota; kingdom Metazoa; phylum Chordata; class Actinopteri; order Cichliformes; family Cichlidae; genus Etroplus; species Etroplus canarensis. Next base: position 9,853 of record VUQH01032629.1, on the reverse strand, counting down.
TTGAGTGTTTAAATAAATGCAAAGAGAGGTTTTTTTACAAACTTCAGTAGAGGAATACTTATTTTTGTATATTGTAGTGGAGGCACACTAAAATAGCTTTAAAGCAACTTTTTTTACCAGGAATTATTTGCAATTTTAACAAAATCTCTCAAGTTAAAGAAAGTAGAGTTGAATGAAAGTAGTATGAAATTGGAGGGAATGAGAAAAGTGTGGAGTTTCTCCAATGCTGTTATTAATGAATAAAATATATTGGAGCTTTCCAACATTTGGCAATGTCTAAAACAATAAATATCAATTTAATATTCATAATCTCTAAGTGAATCATAACATGCATAGGCTGCCACATCATTACTTCGAAGCTACATTTAAATTGAAAGTTCATTGCCTATCTTTTCCGCTTCTCATCTCTGCCCCACATAAACCCTGTCCTTTTTTGTTAAATGTGGTGTCCCTTTAGTCCTAATTTGTGCCATTTACTATGGAGGCGTTCTCTCTAAACAGCTTCCAGATGTGTGTCTCAAACACATTCTGGAAAAAGCCATACACAATGCATCATTTCCAACTTCACCAAAGGAAATTCCCATTCTGGAGGGTGTTGAAGCCCTTAGGCTATACTCCTTTCTGGGACTTGTGCCATTAGTAGTCAGACTGGGACTGAAATCACAGAGACCATGCTGAATTTGCACCAAATCTCACATGGATTAAACAACATCACAGGATACGGTCCATTATTTGCAATAATGGTTGAGTCTGATGCATAATATATAGCAGTTATTTGCAGAAAAAGGTAGCAGCTAGAGACCCATTCCATGTGTAGAGTGAAGTAAAATGAAATTATTACTATGAGACAAAAATGATATCAAAATGTATCATAGATATGCACAATAAGGCATCAAGATGACAAGGATGAGAGGCATGTTTAGATATTATCGTTATATATTACTGTACTATAACACCATGCTTCCAACAGGAATAAAATGGAAAAAGAAAAAAATATCACTTTGTCTTTTTGGAGTTATTTTTTTCTAAAAACAAATAATCCTTAATGACCCAACTAGTACTACCTGCCTGTTATCATTTATTTGAGATGCAGCAAAGCTCTGCAATTAGGTCCAAATATAACTCCAAATTGCAGAAAAACAAGAAAGATAAATCTACATATTGTTTTATGATTTTTTTACTGTAGATATGCTGTTTAAAGTCCAGATAATCCTGCTTTGTAGTCCCTAATTTATCAGCATTTTTATTCAAAGTGGGGACTCATTCTGCTAGGATACAGCAGGCATTAGAAGAATTATTAGCTGCTGACTTGGCTACAACATCTACAAAGTAATTATGATTTCAGACTAATTATGATTTCAGACTGATTTTGATTGAAGTCTTTGACTCTTACTAATAATTCAAGTAAATACCCTGCCTTGGATTAAAGCACTTTTTCTGAAGTTAAATTTAAAGGTGCCTGAGAGTTTCTATGTTCTCTCCCAGAGACCCAAAATAAAATAGGTTTGCATATAGATATATTTTCTCTCTCTCTTTCTCTTAAATCTGAAGTGCTATTTATTTTTTATCATCTGTCACTTGTAGTGGACGTCAGGTCTTGTTTGATCACAGAAAGTAATTAAGACATTTTCATTTTCTTGTAGATTTCTGGTAAACTTTCCTTTCATTTATTGAACATACCATCTAGACACTAAAATGTTTAGCAACATTTCATAGTCGAGCTTTTTTAATTAAACAGCATTCTGCACACCTGGTCACCACCTAAAGCTGGCTTTGGTTGAACAGGCCTCCTCTTATTTGTTGGAATGTATTTTTTTACATTCAGTGCTCCTCTCAAGACTCCCTCCACAGATGAACACCTCTTTCTGGTTTGTGAGTTTTTTTTTTGTAATGTGCTGTCTGAAGTAATCCGAGAGCCTCCAGTCTTAGTGGTTGTGGCTGGTGTTGCCCTGCCATATTCTCACCTCCACAAAAGGGTTGAAACTGAATTGATAAAGTCAGCACTGACTCCCCTTCTACAATACTTAATAAAATATTTTCTGACTCACTCAGCCCTCTGCTTCCCAAAGTATAGACATGGGTTAAAAATGGCAGTGAGTCTTAGTGTCCGCTACAAAAGACACTAAATAAAAGTTGTGTTTTGAAAGGGTTAAAATTACTGGACATTTCTGAAATCTTACATAACTGTAGTTAAGACTGCTGTATTGAAGAAACAATTTGATTTTTAGCAGCAGAAATATAATAAGTGAAAAAAGGTCACTTGCCTCCCTTGTTGTCATAAAATGTGGAAGCTGCAATGCTTGACATTTTAAAAAGAAATTTCCTGCTCATAACCACACTCTCACAACTGTGACATCACTAGAAAGCCCAGGGTGTCATCTTGATACTGCAGTAGGACTCAGATAACTTGCATAAATGGTGCTTGACTAAGAGGTCTCAGACTCATGTTCCCCACACAGGACAAAAATTAATTGCGTGTATATTCTCTGATTGAATGATTCCTGTGTACATGCGCTTTTATCAAGACTTTAAATATTTTCATAGTTTTCCTACAGTGCTTAAATGTTTTAATCACTGGTTAGTAGATTTTTTTAAAACATCCATTTGGCTCACACAGTTATCGTTTGGCCCCTGAAAAACTTAGAAAACCCAGCCCTCTTTGATTGGCAGTCTTTGAGCCACTTATATTCATTCACAAATTCAAGCAATCGTTATATTCAGTTTTACTGGCTATCACAGCCGCCAATCAGTGACGTAAAGCTCGTCCTCCGACCAATTGTAAGGTAGTGTTTTTTTTGTTTTTTTTGGTAGAGGATGAGCAATAGGCCAGGAGAGAGTAGCACAACGTACAGAGTTTAGCGTTTACTGGTGTACAGAAGTACGTGTATGAACCCTTTATGGTTTAGTTTAATCTCTTTTTGAACAAGTGGTAGTTGCGAAGGATAACTGCGTATACGGTGTCTGTATAGAGCAACGTGGTTTATTCGAGGTCGTGGCATGGATGAGGTACGGCCTAACAGTGGTGCTCCATCCCACGGGCTGGTGCCGCTGTTTCCTCCTGGGCTGCAGGCTATCTATGGGGAATGTCGGCGGCTTTATCCCGAGCAGGCCAACCCCCTTCAAGTAACAGCCATTGTAAAATATTGGTAGGTAGCACTTATTTTTGTGGTTCGTCTTTGTGTGGGTTCCGAGTTTGCTGAACGCATTTAAGTAATGATGGCTAAACGTTAGCCTAGAGCTAACTTAGCTTCCAAGCTAACTTTTCAGCTAAACCAACATCTTAAGGTGTGTTAATGTGATTCGTGGAGTTGGAGAATCTATCTGCCAAACTATGCTGGCTTAAATAAACATTTTAAAATATATACAACGACGTTTGTGGACTTAAATGGGAGCTAACTGTCTTTGCATAGGTGCGCTAAAGAGTAGTCCTCGGAAAACAATAACAAAACTTACACACTTAATTGTTGTCATTGTTCATGCTTCTCACAGGCTAGGTGGACCAGACCCGTTAGATTACATCAGTATGTATAGGAATATGGGCTGTCCGGCTCAGGACGTCCAGGAGCATTGGCATTATGTCAGCTTTGGACTGAGTGACCTGTATGGGGATAACCGTGTTCATGAGTAAGTACATATATATATCAGAAATATGAATCTTAGTTTCACTTTGGAGCACTGGTTCTCAAACTCTTTGGCTTATTCCACTTCAGAAGCTCAAATAAGTTCATGCCCCACACTACACCAAAATGCATGACCTGAACCCCACAATTTTATGGATCACTGATAATGTAAAAGGATCTGCACAGAATTTTACTTGAATAAAGGTGCATGTAACCAGCAAACTATAGTTTGCTTCTTTTTCCTTCAAAAAAAATCATGCCTATTCACCTTAGTTTCACTTCATGTTTTTTACCTGGTTGTCTGTGCCCCACAGTTTGAAAACCACTGCTTGAGAGTAACCCCTTAAATGTAAAACACTTGGTAAATATGGGAAATCACATTAACCCTTACACTGTTTTAAATATTTGCCCATGTCAGAAGCCCTTTAACGGTTTCCCCCCTCCCTGCCTAACTCTGAGCTTAATGACCTTCTGATATACCTAGGGCTGGGCGATTAAACAGTAACGATAATTATCACGCTAAAACTTTTTCTCAATAGAGATTTAACTTAACGTTGATAGAACTCATGCTGATAATGTTTTGACAGACAACAAGAAAAGCTAGTCCTAATGAGAATAGCGCTGCTTGAACCAATCATGTGGCTGGAAGAGAGTTACAGCCATGTTTGTTAGGTGGAGCGTAGGCTAACAGCCTCTGTAGCCACGCATACCACATCTCAGGAGAGAGCACAAGATAAAAGAGAAAATGACGATAGAAAACTTGAGTGACAGCCTTACCGAAGGAATACATGGCAACAGATACTGCCCGAGGCTCAAAAGACGAGGACATTATTGAAAAAACGGACAGAGGAGTTGGGTGTGTGGTGATATTTTGGCTGTTTAAAGTCTGACAGAAAGCAGAAAAACTGCACTGCAAACAGTGTTAAAAACATGTTCCCAGGAAGACTGTAATGATACTGATGTGTTTTAACATCTAAAGCAGGACCGTCCTTTAGAGCACAATGCAAGATTTTATGGTCCCAGACCCAAACAGATACTGCTGGTCCTCCTGAAACAACCGCACACCACAGGGTCCACTTTTCTCCAGCTCCATGCTTTACAACAAAAACACACAGTGAGACTACAAATACAGCAGCCCTCTATACAAAAAAAATAACACAATGTCAGTAGTGTGAAAAATGTGGGATATAAACAGGTGATTAAAGTAAATAATCCTAACTAGCAGTTATCTGAGACAGCTCTGCTATTCACAGCTTGCAGAGAGACTGTTGCACATCCGAACCATATCTAAGCTTCACTGCTTGCTGCACTGACCAAGACTGGAACCTGAAAAGCAAATGTCTTTAAACTGTAAACTTTCATGAAGACCAAAACAGTCAAGTCATGACTTTAGGACTGACAGAAGCTCTTTGATCCTGAGGACTGAATTTTATAGAAAGGATATATATACACAGTGTTTTTGTCTATATCTTTGTGGGTTTGTATAAATTCAAATAGTTTTAAATTGTTGGAAAACAAAGGAAAGGAGAAAGTACAGAGGCAGGTTATTTAAAAATTTATTTGATATAAATACCTACTTTATTTACTTAAAACTGACCAAATTTGTTTTGTGTTCTCCTGTAAAACTTAAAAGCTTTAGAAGTAAGATTTTATTTTAGATGGAGTTGACCAATAACTTTAATTTTCTCCTGTAAATATTGAAAGCTTCTGACTGCTCAAAATTAAGATTTTAGTTTAGTGTACATTTACCTATTTTATTTATTTGAATTGCAGTTGTATAATGTTCTACAGTACATGTTTCATGTTCAACTTCTGACAGACAATAAATGATATTCAAGCCAAAATTTACCTTATATCTTCACTTCTCACTTAGGATTGAAAAGGAAATGTTAAGTCTGACAGAAGTGATTTGATTTATATCGAGATTTTTATCTATATCAACCAATATGAAAAATATTATTGCAATAAGAATTTTTCGCTCCGCTCTAGTTATACCACAGTTTGTTTATCTCTGGTTTTCACAGCCCTCATGCATATAACATTAAAGCACAAATGCTGATGTTTTATTTGTCCAAGTTCTTAACCAAGTTTGTGTGTCAGATTTACAGGGCCAGATGGACCGAGTGGGTTTGGCTTTGAGCTCACTTTCAGGCTCAAAAGAGAGGTTGGGGAGACAGCACCTCCAACATGGCCCGCTGAGCTCATGCAAGGTTTGGCACGCTATGTGTTCCAGTCAGGTAAGACCACAAAGCAGTAGTTATCATTTGACTTTTTTGCATAGAATAAGGTCACAATAAAACCCTCAAGTAACAGTTTTGTGACTGGGCATGGCAATTCATCATGTCAAGAATTAGTTTAACAACAGTTTGTAGATTTGGAGTACTTGAAAAATACAGTTTTCCCCCTGGGATTAATAAAGTATTCTGATTATGATAAATTTGTGATAGATTGAAGATTCTTTTTTTATTATCCTGAAGTCTTTTCAGCTATTGTTCAGACTAAACAAGCAGTTTATGACATTAATTTGTGCTTTGCAAAAGAAGACACGACGTGCTGGATAGGCACAGAAGCACGTTGAGCAGCAGACTTATTCCGCCACAATGCACCTCAGAACGCCACAGGAAATCATTTCTACCTGTGACACTTTGACTAGTTTCTATCACCACATCTTGTACATATTGTATATAGTGAATTAACTTTGTAGTTATTTATGTTACATGTTGCCCTTCATGTCGTCTTCTTCTTTTGGCTGCTCCCGTTAGGGGTCACCACAGCGGATCATCTGTCTCCATCTCACCCTATCCCTTGCATCCTCTTCCCTCACACCAACCCATATTCTAATCTTCATTTTTTGCCTTTTAGATTAATATTTTTAATGTATATAATTGAGTGTCTGTAACTAATTGAAATTTCCTCCTGGGATTAATAAGGTGTTTTGATTTTGATTCTGAAAATCTGACTCATTAGCAAAATACTGAAGTGGTAAAGAAACCTGTTAGTTAGCCATACAAATATTTGACTTCTACAGTGAGGGGATCATGGGCCTGTATTATTCTGTGGGGACATTTTACTGGCATGGTTTAGGTCTGTTTATTTCCTTAGAGGAAAGGATTGCTGCACATCAGTACATAGTTTTCTGAGTGTTCAAGTTTCTCTGTGATCAAACATTTATATCCTGATGTGAGATAGAGTACCAGGTGTCAATCACTTGATGAGAATGAAAATGACTTGAATTCTATAGTATTGCTTTAACGATCACCAGACAAATGTTTTTAGCCTCTTTCAAACATGCACGCCCTTCCATTAATTTGATGGGATCGGAACATCCCATGTGCATCACTTTAAACAGGGAACAAGTCTGAAATTCATGCAGCTGCATTAAGAGATGGCATGCACACAATTATAATGGTGTCAACTCCTTTTAGAACATTCAGCAAACTTGAGACATTTGTCCTTGATACATTTTTGCGACATTCAGTCCAAACAATAGATCTCCCTCAGAGCCTGTGTGTGAGAGCTGGGGGCGGCTGCCGTAGCACTGTTCAGTGGACACATACAAAGCTATACCAGACACTGAGGCACTGCTCTTTGTGACAATGGGGAAGAGAACTAAATGTTCAAATTTACTGACATTGTGCAATACCAAAAGTCCAGCAAGCAGTAAGAAACAGTAAGGTAAAAGGTTCTTATGTCACAAAAACAAAATGCCATCACTAAGAATTTGATGAAGCCAACAGTCTTACTCATCCCTTGTTTGAAAAGGGATATAGACAGCTTTTTGAAGAAAGGAGTTTCATTTCTGTAGTGTAGTTTCACAGACTTTGAGAATTAATGCAGAGGTGCGCAGATGGTGATCTGGTGGTACATGATGGCCCAAACCTTAGAGACACTGTGCTGGTTTTTACTTTCATTTTGCAGCTGTTTGTACATTTTTCGAACTTCACTTTAAAAGTTTGTCTCACAGTTTGCTTATTTGTAATTATCATTTCATCAGGGTTTGTTAGCAGTCTAGCAAAAGATTCATCTGCATAAATTTTAATGTGACAACTCTTTTGGTCAAACAAAGCTTGGTGGTATGCCCAAGAATGTGCTCATTGTAAAGGTATCTTGTAATTCCAGTGATGCATGTAAACAAGCTTAAGTAGAGGGGTCTGCTTTGGGCGTCATTTGCATGTGTTGTAACTGTGGGTATTGAAAGGAAATCTAGTGTTCCTTCTGTTATCCTTTACTGTTTCAGGAGGATTGTTTCACAGGTTGCAAACACGCAATTGTTCTATTGTGAATACATGCTCTACATATACTGTGGTTAAGTTCTTTAAATCCTTCATTTGTGTAAATAATGTGCATTAGATATACAACGAGGGGGCATGCAGGAAGAGAAGATGACAATTCACTACAGACTCACCTCTCTTTACTTCTCAGCCCTTCTCTGCTTTCCAGCTGGGGTCAATTTGTGTGTGGGTGGGCTGGGCCCCTAAGCTAAATGAATGCTGATTCCCAGCCATCTTCCCCCCCCTCTCTTTTCTCCTGAAGCAAATCTGGCCTTCTTGCATGTTACCTCCCAAGCAGACAGATTAGCTCAAATGGAAATGTAGTTTTTATGCTTTTCTTTCCATATTTGTGTCTCATTTTGTGTGTTTTTCTCTCTTACTCATGCTCATTTTCATGCTGATCTTTCTCCTCCTTTTCCTGTTACTGTAGCTTTCGTTCAGCATGTCTGTACAGTCAGACAATGAAATCTAGGAAAGTAAGACTGCATGTTACTGGTGGCTTGATGAGCAATTATGACAGTGTGTCTTCTGGGCAACTCAAAATAGCTGCATTGTTATTCTTAAAAAAATGAATGTCTCCTTGTCCCCTCTCTTATACAGAAAACACATTTTGTAGTGGTGACCATGTATCATGGCACAGTCCATTAGACAATAGTGAATCTCGTATCCAGCATATGTTGCTTACGGAAGACCCACAGATGCAGCCCATTCAGACGCCGTTTGGCTCAGTGAGCTTTCTCCAGGTGAGTTTAAATATATCCTAGTCAGTAGTGTAAACAACTACGCATTAAGCTCAAAAAAGTCTGCATCAAGTCAACTGAGTTGTCAAAAACACATTTTTGACTGTAATGTATGTAATATTACCCAATATTAATTAGACACATGATGTTTGCTTAAAACCAATAAGAAGCTCCATGAAAGTAACACCTTCTCACACTCTTCACCGTCTCTTACAGATTGTGGGAGTGTGTACAGAGGAGCTGCAGGCGGCCCAACAGTGGAACGGACAAGGCATCCTGGAGCTGATGCGTGGTGTTAGAGTGTAAGTAAAACTGTGTAGCAGATGATCTGGTTGGATTAATGAACCAGTAACTTTAATTAGTACATAGATGCTTATTAGTTTAACCTATGTGTAAGTTTTCTGAAGAATTTAAATGGCTTAAGCAATCGTGTATGATGAAATGACTTTTGCACCTTTTTAGTGCAAACCATACTCACAATGTTGGTATGGTGTAGACGTATACTCGAGAATTATCCAAGTGACTTCTCTGTTTAAACACAGTATTTTTACAGCACAATATTTTTACAGTTTAAATGGTCAGTCAATGAACTTGAAGGAACTGAGAAGACCAAAAAAACACCATTATGTGATTGCCAGTTTGGTACAAAATGTATGCTGGCAAATTTGGAAACTACATTTTGAGCTCCAAGTAAAGAGCATAGTTACTTGTTCATTTATTAACGTGCTGTGTTTAACTTGACGTTAATGCTAACACTGGCTGATGCTGTCATTTATCCTACATGCAGAGCTGGTGGCCCCTGGCTAATCACTGACATGAGGAGAGGGGAGACCATTTTTGAAATTGATCCACATTTACAAGTAAGCTTTATTCAATTCTGCATTATGTTGCTTTTATGCTGGATGAGATGAAGGAAACTGGATGCTGGATGAGATGAAGGTTTGGGAACTGCACCGTCTCGGATTGCAAGACCCTTCAGCGGATAGTGAGGACAGCTGAAAAGATCATCGGTGTCTCTCTTCCCTCTGTCTTGGACATTTACACCACACGCTGCATCCGCAAAGCTTACAGCATTGTGGATGATCCCACACACCCCTCACACACACTCTTCACCCTCCTGCCATCCAGAAAGAGGTACCGGTGCATTCGGGCCCTCACAACCAGACTGTCCAACAGTTTCTTCCCTCAATCCATCAGGCTCCTCAATAACCCAGGACTGTAC
>VUQH01032627.1:20756-31841 GCA_015106775.1 Etroplus canarensis | reverse complement strand
AAGGATCTGCTGGATTTTCACCGTCTGGCTCAAAGCTGTGATGTGTATGCAAAATAAATAGGAAAATGAGAACATCTTCCTCATCAGGTGCAAAACACCAAACAAGGAAATAAAACTGCTATGAATGAAAGCCTGTCTCAGCTCAGGGACAGCTGGACAGGTCCACAGCAAAGGGAAGGTTTGCAAGACAGTAGTGAGACCTGCTATGATGTATGGTTTGAAGACGGTGCTAACAAAAAGACAGGAGGTAGATATACTGGACAAAGTATGTTGAAGATGAAGCTGCCAGGCAGGAGGAGAAGAGGAAGTCCATAGAGAAGGCTGACTCTTTGTCAGCCTGGCTACAGTGCTGAAAAGATACCTGGGGTTATTCCTATTCTCTTCTATCAGTGATGAATAGCTTCATGCGTGTTTGAGAATTAAACCAGGGAGTCAAACCTCTCTGATTCGTTACTTTCTTTCTCAGAGGAGCTACAGTATCCAGAGTTGTACGTAGGTTGTAAGACTGTTAACAAGACAGTCAATCTCAGCGCAAGTAAAGTTTAGGTAGCTGTCCTGCATTGTGTTGGCACATGGCATTGAAGTAAATAATGGAGAAGGTAGAATCATTTCTTTAAATTTAGTTACAGCACTGTCAGATAAACATCTACTATAGCTTTATAGGTACTATGCCTGCCTCCCATCCATGGCCAGTTCCGAACTGTCACTTCACCCGTCTCTGCGCGTCTTTGGACTCGCACAGGCTCAGCAGCGCTTCTCAGGTTTTCCCGGCGCACTCTTTATGTCAGCATTGCTTCAGCCTTTACAGTTCAGAGGAACAGAGCGAAGGAGGAAACGGCAACTTTGTGCAACAGATTGCTGAAATCCAAGGTTAATTTCTAAACCTGCAGGTCCTGGCCTGACAGGAAGCAGACATGAGCTTAGATAAGTCGTAGCGTGTTGTGCGTTCACTGTGACACATGGGGACATGACCTCTGCTCTCCCTCTGACCTCAGCTATCAGATTGCAGCCAGTCTCACCATGCAGCGGTATGCCTTGGTGTTTGGGGTGAACACCTTCGTGGCTCTGCTCCTGCAGTCTCTGCTCACCCTGGTGGTGGTGGACTCCGCTGTCCTGGGCCTTGACGTCTTCACTCAGGTGAGGAGGTGGGACGCACACACTGTTCCTTCAGCCCGTGCAGTGTATATTTGATGCTGTGCTTTGTTTCCTTCCCTCAGTTCCTCATCTATGGTACCTACTTCGCTGTCATCTCCGTGATCTTCCTCCTTGCCGGGCTCTGGAAACTGGCCTCTAGGAGGAACACCAGACGGAAGTCTCTGTCCGGCAGTCGAGTAGAGTCAGAGACGGACTCTCCACCAAACACTGATGGCACATAATCATTAGCACTTAATGACCTTGATTAGATTCTCACATAGATAAGGTGAGTGAGCTGAGTGGCTCCACATGTGGAGCGTCAGGCGAATATAAACTTTAACAAAGAATGCTGGACGCTGCAGATTTAAAGACAATGTCCATTTGTCCTCAAGCTGAAGCTCTTACCTTCTGTTTGATGTAAACTAGAGAGAAGCGCTGAAGAACCTCCGCCTTAGTAGCACTTCTGCTTCTCTGCTGCAACTTCTCACCAACCTAAAATGTACGGTTATAGCAGCACGGACTGTAGTGTGATTGATTTCCATCAGCATAATGTTACTGTAAAGCAGCATCTGTATGAAGCTCTGTAACGAACACTGAAATCCTGTTAAAGCTTGAACTGTTGGCCTGCTGTAGAGTACTCTGTGATCTGAGGAACCACTCAACTGCTTCCATCCAGTCAACAAAGAGTCAGTGTGTCTGTGGTTGGCCGGTCGTCACCACTGACACATCTTCACCACATCATTTCCTTACATGTACCTCTGCACCACCAACACACCAGGATGTCCTCCAGCTGTCTGGCTTCACTCAGCCTCACGCCGCTGACCAGGATAACCAGTCACATGAAGGTGTTATGAACTGGGTAAGTTAATCCAGCTACTAACGGCCTTCACCTGACCGCGCAGACTGAGCCGCGCTTCAGTCTGCGCGGTCAGGTGCTGCCAGCTCTGCCTCTTTTCCTGTGAGCACGCTCGGAGCTGGTTTAATAAAGCTGGAGGACATCCTGTTTCTGCTGACCGTGCTTCATGGTGCAGGGCTCTGGTCAGCGTGCGAGGAGAGCGCCGTAGTTGGACTGTTCTGAGCTTTGGACGAGTCCGCCTTGTCTCACTTTAATGAGTGCAAAAGAAAACCATGTGGTGTCATGGTAACAGAGGAAGCATGTCTCACTGCTCAGGACCACAGCCGAAGTAATAATGGCATGAGATCAGAGAGTTCAGTCAGCTGAGGATTCACCATGGCAACAGGTAAATAAAGAGTGGAGCCTGTATTTCAGTCCAGGACTGAGGAGCACGAGGGTATTCTCACAGCTAAGTAGACTGTACATTTAGACTTTATTGTGCGCTTCCAAATATCAGCAGCTTTAATGAGTCTATTTCAGCTTTCAGCAGAGAACAGTCAGGATTTAAACTACAGTTAGTTATTTTTAGAATCTTATTCTACATTCGTACTGCAGGCAAAAGTGGCCCGAATAGGATTTATTTTGCCCACATGTGACCCATATCAGATCTTTTTATGACAGTCTGAACACAGACCTGACTTTTTTCCCCAAATGAGACTCCGCCCACTTCCATATGTGGTCTTAAATCCGTACGTATCTGATTTTCAAAGCTTCCTCCGTCTGAACGGTCTTGTGGCGTCATAATTCTGCACTAGAAGAGGCGAGACGCGGCGAGATCAGGAGGATCTTCTCAAAGACGTGTGACGGGGAGTCACATGTTCTGAAAAGTGTCTACACAAAGGTTACTGTAAGAGTCAGTGTGACTGATTACAGCACATGACTGAAGCTTCATACACGTTAGTTTTATTATAACTGTGATTATGGTAAATGTTGGAGTGTTCGCTCTTATTCTGAGCTGTTAGGAAGCCTGATGTCCACTGATGTCCACTGATGGTTGACGTTCCCTGCTGCTCCGGTTCTGGGACGAGTTGACAAAAAGAGATGAAAGATTTGTGTAGAAGCGGTGACCAGAGTGTGTTCACTTAAACCTGGGGTGGAAAGCGGTTGGTGTAGCTGTCGCCGCGTAGACGCTCCTCCAGCCTCGCTCTGAATGTTAAACTGAGGCCTCAGGAGGTGCAGCAGATCACTTTCTAATCAGAAGGTTGGCGGTTTGATCCCTGCCTCCTTCAGTCCGTGTGCCAAAGTCGCTGAACCCCAAATTGTTTGCGGTTCACCCTTCAGTGTGTGTGTGTGAGGGTTAAAGCACTGTATGAATGTGTGTGTGTGTGTGTGTGTCTCAGGCTTGTAGTAAAAAACACTTTGAGTGGGAAGCGCTGTGAAGGTACCAGGTCACTCTAGACCACATGTACGCGAGACACAAACCTTCATGCAGACGCAGGACCTGCACTTTGACAGTTTCATCCACCAAACAACCCACGTTGTTGTTGAACGTGTTCACACATCTGGATTTACTGCATTACAGCCTTTCCCTGAGGTTCCTCTCACTGTGGAGACGCTCAGTCCCACAGACCATGCAGCTCTGACGGACCTGACTCTGTGTGTGTGTTAGATGAGTCCACAGTTTACCTAGCTGTCCAAACGCACAATAAGAAGAAGAAGAATAATCACATGAAAGGCCTAATTTTGTAAGCGAACGTGGTTTGATTATGATATTTTTTAATACTCCATATCTTGAAATAAAGCTTTTTAGCAGAAACATCATTATTTGTCCTTCTTTTTTTTAACAAATACATGAATAAGGGGTAATATCCATGCTGTGACGTCCTGAGCTGTACACTATAAGCTATGATTTACCCAGGAGAGCGTGCATGTACGGCGCCCACCCTCTCTATGTGTGCCACTGACGAAGCGTGAGACAGTACAGGATACGTAACCCTGACGTGTGAACTAGCACACACGTGACGGTAATAATTACAGCGGTTGATAAATGAGGAAAAGCAGGGAGTGTCGTGGATCACAGGGAGCGTGCTGACACGCGTCTGCGGTAAAAGCAGGACCCTCAGAGGGTCTGCAGGGGGTTCAGATCATTCAGCTTTTTATCATGTCTTCTGATGGAGCTGCGTGTTTAAATTCTTAAAGGTCCCGTACGTTACCCGTACTCCTGCTTAGACCGATCCTCCACCCGCCCCTCTCAGGTGGAGGTCCGTGAGTGACAGGGGAAGCAGCCAACAGGAGCAGCGCATTCCGTAACCTGTATAACCTGTATCAGACTGACTTCTTGTAAATGCCGCTGAATTCTCAGCACGCTCATTGTTTTGAACGTGTGGAGGTAGTCTGACAGGTACAGAAATCACCTCGCTGCAGTGTACGGACGCGGTTACAGGTTCATACTTCATAAGCCACAAGAACAAATGCATTACGAGAAGAGAAGCTAACAGGAAGCTGACTGAACTCAGCTGAAACACGTTTATATAAGAGAAGAACTTTATTAATACCAAGGGACTCACTGTGCTGCTTACATCCTAAATGCAATAAAAATAAAAGAAACATCCTGTAAAGTCACAGGCAACACGGTCGGTCACTCCAAACGAACTGCAGACTGGAAACAACTGGACAAAGTACAACTTTAAAAAACAAGGAATATGTACAGGATCTCACATGTGATGGTAGGACAGGACCTGGGGGTTTGATCCCCAGCTCCTCCTGTCCACATGCCAAAGTGTCCTTGGGCAAGACGCTGAACTTCAAATTTCTCCTGTGTGTGTGTGTGAGGGAGGCTTGTAGTAAAAAGCACTTTGAGTGCTCAGAGTAGACAAATACTATCTAAATACCAGTGTATTTACCAAATGAGTATAAAGTGGCACAAGGTAAATAATCAAAGGACAGGGACAGATGGACGTCTGCGTGAGGTCAATGTTCATCATCAGACTGGGACAGTTCATCTCTCCTCCATCCATCCATCCATCCATCCACACATCTGTTAACCCATCCATCCATCCATCCATCCACACATCTATTAACCCATCCATCCATCCACACATCTGTTAACCTATCCATCCATCCATCATCCACACATCTATTAACCCATCCATCCATCATTCATCCATCCACACATCTATTAACCCATCCATCCATCCACACATCTATTAACCCATCCATCCATCATTCATCCATCCACACATCTATTAACCCATCTATCCATCCATCCACACATCTGTTAACCCATCCATCCATCCACACATCTATTACCCATCCATCCACACATCTGTTAACCCATCCATCTGTCTGTCCATACATCACCCACTGCATTTAATATTCTAGTATCTCCCAGATCAGGGCAGCCCCTCAGTGGGTTAACCTGTATCAGATGTGGGTGAAGTTGAGGAACGATCTGATGCGCTGCAAAGGTCTGACTTCCCATCATGATTATGGTGCATTAGTGTTAATGCATTAAAAGCTGGAAAAAGAACGTGGAACCTGGGAGAAAATCCTGATTTACTTCCGGATCAGGTCCAGATTTACTTTTATGTATTCATGAGGCATTGGGCTTTGCTCACTACTTGCATATAGTTACAGATGAATTAACATCACATGTTTTGGTTTTTACTGTATCTTAGAAAACAATATGTTTAATATTAATTAAAATATATAAAAACCTTTCTGGAAGCGGGGTTTGCAGCAGCCTCCTGCTCCTCTGGGGGGAGTGAAATCTGCAGTGAGTTAATGTCATAATGTCCCAAATCTCACAAAACCCTCTGCTACGTACCACAGTACTCACAGTACTGTAATACTGATTTTTTCTGCGTTCTGTTCTTTGAAAAATAAAGTTTTCATGTTGGACAGTGTACACACTGACAGGCTGTTATAGACTGGTGGCCTAAATCAACCTGCTGATCACGAGGCTCTGTTGGGGAACAGTGAGGGATTAAACAGTGGGCTGATTTTCAGACACATAGTTTCCAGAACTTTCAACCTAACAGAAAATGACCAGTTGAGCCATCAGCTACAGAGATCACGCTAAGCTGGATGCACCAAACACCAGGAGTGGAGGTGTGAACGTCTCCTTTCAGCGTGTAGATACTTCATACCTTCATGACTCCCAGTGACCGACCAGGAGGCACACACTCCTAACGAGGCTGAACATTTCAATACAAGCTGTGGTTTTTACAGTACAATAAATGCTGTTCTTCAGTCCTTAAAGTCTTATAAAAGCTATTAAGATCACTCCAGACCGAACAAATAAACTGATTTCATACTTTTATACTGCTTTGAAGGTTATCAGACTTATAGCTGATTATTTCTAATGCTCTCAGACACTGTAAAACTTGTCCAAATACAGTGTATCCCACGTACTCAGAAATGTCTAGTACACAGTGTACATGTACAGCATGTGACCACAATTCCACCTTTGTTGTGGTAATCTCATCAGCTGGGTCAGGACTTGCACAACCACTGGGAACTGGCTGAACTGCCTGGTTTAAAATCATATTAAAAGGTCAGTTTCTGTTGGTGTTAGTGTTTCAACACATGAAAGAATGTCCCTCCCCCCAGGGGCGGCTCTAGAATCTGTGGGGGCCCCGGGCAAAAAGTCATAGGGGGCCCCTCAAACCAGTATTCATCTCCATTATTTTATAAATAATCTGGCAGTATAACAGTAACAAATGATCTATCGATCTATCTCTCACTGAATTACTCATCATTTGTGCAACAGCATGTTCTGTATATACAAGCCAATGTTTTTAAAGGAGATAATAACAGATGTAGATGATGGTAATAAGCTGCTTCCTGTCCAAGAGGCTGAAGTGCCAGTGTGTGCACATCCACAGTCCTGAGAAGAGATGGAAGCCTGTTTACTCAGTGTTATCAGGTTCATCAAGAAGGTCAAAGGTGTCATTCTCCACTCTACCTATCAGCTGCATCTGCACTGTGTGTGTGTGTGTGTGTGCCAGTGGATGACTTAATCAAATGACAGTGTGCTTTGCTTTGGGATTAATCACTGAGGGAATCACAACAGTCCTGCTGTGGCGCTTCCTGTTTACCAGTGGTATCTGTGGCAGGACTGTTGGAACTAAAGGAAATAATACTATGATTGCAGTTGTGTTGCATCATTAATGAGATAACCAGGACTACACTCCCATCTACTGGTCAGAAGAGTAATCATCTTCACGTGTGCTAAAAATCACACTGAGTGCTTCTGAAGCTGCGGTCACAGCGTGCTTTCAGAGCCCACAGCAGCTCTGCAGGACACTGCGGTTCAGATATTACTGTGGGGACCAGGGAGGAACGCCGCCTAAAAAAGCTGCGTTTACTCACACTGATGGAGGACATCCACAGGTGGCACAGCGGTGTCGCCTCACTGCAAGAAGGCTGCTGGTTTGAATCTCTGGAGGCCTGCACCACAAAGCAGGATTTGTATCCAGGTAACTTCAGGATTAGTTTTCAGTACTATGCACACACACACACACACACACATGAGTACACACATTAGTACAAACATTCGTATACACGCACAAAAACACACATGTAAACGCACACATTCACACACACACACACACTAGTACACACACCTTCGTACAAACATTCACACACACACACACATACACTCATTCACATTAGTACAGACATTCACACACACACAGTCACACATTCATACTGTGCTTTATTCGACCCCTTGTAAGCACATTTAACGATCACACACATTCATACTCTGATGGAAGCATCAGGAGGATTTAGGGGTTCAGCATTTTGCCCACCGACACTTAGGCATGTAGACCGGAGCAGCTGGGGATCAAACCACCAACCCTCTGGTTAGAGTATGACCCGCTGTACTTCCTGAGCCACAGCTGCCCCCCACCGTAGTAACTGAAGCTGCAGTTGACAGTTCTGAGCCTTAATGTGACACTCAGACAGGGCTCCTAGTCTACATGTATGTTTGACTTTATGTCCATTCACCACTCTCACACCGTTACACAGCACCAGGACTGCAGCTGACTAAACTAAATACAGAAAAAATCAGAACCTCACCAATGACAAGTTAAGTTGTGTGGGGTGTCTGACAGCAGTTAGCATCCTTATCATACTCTCCCAGAATAACCGTATTCTGTGGCAGCTCCAGAAAATGTGGTGGGGGGTAAGAGGTCATGAAAGCAGACACCTGGATTACCAATATACAGGAGAACATCATCGGCGTATGATGCTATTTTATGTTCCCTGTATTGGACTGTCTTCCATCATTACTTGTGCCAGTAGTTCTACGGAAAGTGCAGAAGGGGCTGGTGAAAGGGGGGGCCTCCACTAGTGTGAGGAGTAGTAGTAGATTTCCATTCATCCCAATCCTCACAGTAGGGTCTGAATATAATTTTTAATACTTTTATTTGACCTTTCTGAAAAGCCAAATCTCTCCAAAACCAAAAAAAAAAAGATACTCCCAACCACACAATCAAAAGTTCATTTGGCATCCATGCTAACCAACACAGCTGCTGAGTTTTGTCTATCATACTTTTTATCAAACATTATTTTGTGTTTGGCACCAGCGGGCAAAACCAGTTTGATCCCCGTCATTTAAGTTAGCGATGAAGCAATCAAGTTTCCAGAGGCCTGTGGCGTAAAACCTCTGCCAAGTTACCAATGTGGATTCATCCGCTGTGGCGACTCCTTGGTGGAGAACACAAGGGGGAAGCATGTAAACACATAAACTAGACAGCTTTGTCCTGCAGTTAAAAAACTGTTCTGATACGTACGAGATGTGCTTTTTTTTTTGTAAATAGTGAAAAAACAGGAACTTTTCTGTTATTTAAATGAATATTTAAAAAACTGATTTCTGTCATTTAATGGTGTTTCTTTTACTACAGCAGGATGTGTGAGGTCTGTCAGTAAGAAGGATTCAAATGGAAACACAGTTCGCTGCTTTGCCACCTTAACATTTTCTAAAGCCGTCCAGTGGGCCGGGCTGGACCCCCCGGCAGGGAGGTTCTATGACTGTAAGAGAACAGCCTGCTGGAAATAAAGACAACAATTCATCAACTGTAAGACGATCTCAAACTTTAATGAGTTTCACTCAAGCTGCTGTACCAGCTCTGGTTCAGGACATGCTGGGACTCAGCCTGTCCAGGTGAAGACCCACGCGTGGACAGTTTAAAATCTTCCACTACAGTTTAACTCAGTACTGGAGAACAGACTGGTCACTGTGCATGTGTGTGTGTGTGTGTGTGTGTGTGTGTGTGTGTGTGTGTCAGGACAGGTTCCAGATGACGGTGATCACGGCCATGATGCCATTGAGAGCAGCAACACCGTGACCCACGTGGAAGCCATGGCCAGAAACATCTCTGGAAGAAACCCCACATGGAGAGAGAGTCAGGGATCCGTTTGAGCATTGCAGGAGATCACGTGTTCAGGTTCATACGTGCTTCGTGTATTACCTGAGGCGGGGCGGCGCCAGCAGTGTTGGGAAAGTCATGCCGGGCTGGTACGAGTCAAGGTAGGTGAGGGTCCAGGAGAGGATACCGCAGATACATCCTACCAATACTGCCAGCACCAGGACACTCCAGAACCCTAAACACACATGAGGAGCTTTTCACACACCTTTCACCCTGAGCCTGAGGGACACCAGAGTACAGCAGGATCATCAGTAGGACATATGGTTGCTTTGGGAAGTGTTCAGACACCTCCTCTTCCATTTCAGATTAAGATGGAGAACTTTCCAATCATCCCACAATAACTCACAATGACAGAGAGAAACACAAATATTTATTTCCTAAGATTAAAAATGTATTTGTGCTCGTTATAGAAGCCTGTCTGGTCCTCCTGTGTAGGTCTGCATGAGCTTTGCACACGTGGATCTGAGCAGCCGATCTTCCTCACGGATCCTTTGGACCTGCACAGAACTGGGTGTGTGGTGTCTGGACAGCCATCTGCTGGGCTTTAAGGGTCTACACAGGGACATTCAGGGACCGGTCCTGAAGCCGCGCTTGTGTTGTGTGGGCTTTCTGCCACAGATTATCAACCTCTGAAGCGATTTTAATTTCAAAGACCTCAGTATTCCCCCTGCTGATCAGCCTCTCATGAGCAATACAGGATCTCACAGAAACCAAACTGGAACTTTTCCCTTATGGTCTCTGAGTCCTTTAAATGCTTTATGAAGACTGCATTTTAATGCAGAATCTTCTTCTTTGGTCTGGGTCCATGAACTCCTGACAGAACTTGGTTTGAAAAGTGAAGAGGCTGTCGGTGAGGCGGTCATCAAGCTCAGCCAGAGGTAGCCGCTGCGGCCCGGGCCGACAAGAGCCTTTTAGCGTACTTATTCACGTGGCTCCTACCTGCCGATCAAAAACAGAACTTTAAGCGCGTTTTCACTTGTCAGTATGGGTTAGCCACCCTGTGTCCCTCCCTCTTTTAGAAATATGTGTTCACCACAGCTGTTTCCATCTGTCCGTCCTCAGTCCTCTGCTCGACACCACGCCTACCCGACACCTCCTCGTCCCCTCTGTTCCCTTCACCTACATGCCCACTGAAGCTCCCATCACCTCTCTCCCTTCTACCTTGCAGAGACAAGCAGAACGTGGACGGTGACAGAGACATGGGACGCCGTCCACTAAGTGTGGCTGCTGATCTGCTGAGACTCTGGATGTCCTCTTTGTTATTGACTTTGTGAGACGAACTGCCGGCTGCAGCCCTAACAGGAAATGGATCTACTTCCTGTGGTGTGCACGAAGCTGCTTACCCAGCATCCTGTGCTCCGTCCCATCCTCTCCTGTCAGCCTCTCTGCTCCCAGCTCTGAAACAGTCAGCCACGAGAGGTTAGTGGGCCCCCACACTGACCCGCTGCTCACATCTGGAACACATCTGCATATGAAACACTGAGGACTGCCCACAGGGGGCGCACTCAGCACGCAGGGCTGCTACTAAAGCCCCCCCCCCCCCCCCCCCCCCCCCCCCGGCCCCCCCCCCCCCCCCCACCAAACCGGTTTTTTAAAATTTGAGATTATTGTTTTATTTCTAAATTAAACTTAATTAAAGAAATTAAAACCTAACAAGTAGCAACAAAGTGGATATAAAGG
>VUQH01032627.1:0-15508 GCA_015106775.1 Etroplus canarensis | reverse complement strand
CAGCTGTGTGTGTGTGTGTGTGTGTGTGTGTGTGTGTGTGTGTGTGAAAGAGAGAGCAGAGTGGGGGTGGAGGATAAAAAGGAAGTATGTAGAAAACGGAGAGAGTTAAGAAGTGAGGAGAAGAGCGATGCAGTCGTTGGTTTGAGGAAGTTCCATTTTGCAGCGTGCCCATGCTGGGTTTTACCGTTTGTTGTTGGAGCTGCTGAAGGCACCGTCTGAAGGTCGGCGCAGCCAGACACAGAGGTGAATATCTTCCTCCATCCACATGTGTAGTTAGTCTCTGTGCATGCTCTGAATCTCGTCTTTGAGCCGCACTGACGCAGCTTCGCTGCAGCTCGGGCCCCTGCTCAGGGTTAGAGTGTTGGTGTTGCTGGAGCAGGGACATCTTCAGACCGCGGGAACTGCTCCTGTGGGACCTCGTTCAGGGTGGTTATCACTAAGCGCCTCTGAGGTGCTGTAGGTGCTCCTCAGAGGCTCCGTGGTTAGTACTGCAGCCTCACAGCAGCAGGTCCTCGGTTCAAACCCCGGGCACAGCCCTTCCATGTGGAGCTTCAGATTGCACAGTGAAATAAACTGTATGATGTCTACCTGATGGATTGCTGTCCAGAGGCCCAGACTGTCTTCAGCCATAGCGAGGGGTCTGGGCTTGTTCTCTCTGCTTCACCAGTGCAGGAAGTGGATTTAAATGGGGAGTTGCGTTTTGGTGGGCTGGGATTATTCAGCAGCCTTACTGGTCAGTAAACACGGTTAGGTGGGAGATAGGAAGATCAGACCTTCACTGGGCACAGCAGCTGGAGTTCCACTGCCTGAGCGAAGCCACTTTTGAAATGCTTTCCGGCTTTTTCCAGTTAAATCATTTCCTGCTGGTCGTTTTGAATGTTAGCGAAAGTGCTTTATGGACTTTAAAATGCCAAAAGTGCTTCTGTATTTCTGAACGTGTTTTAGCACCCTGCCTGTGCCCACCCTCTGATGAGGGTCAGGAGCTTCGGTTCCTGTAATGGCAGCTTAGAGTCAGGTGCTTTGGTTTGACCACATTCATTTGAAGCTCGAGGTGTGGTGGCTGTCACTTGGAGAACGTGTTAGTATAACCGCTTTCCAGGTCGCTGCTGTAAATAAGAACGTCCATATCGTCTCAGTGACTCACTGCACCACTGTGTGGTACAAATTGACTTAACTTAATATCTCTTCAACCCAGTACATGGATATTTTATACACAAGGCCCCTAAATGATGTTTGAAACACTTGGGTTTACAGTAATGAGTCAGTTTACCTGGATGATAGTTCCACTTCTTACCCAGAGGTATGTTACCTATGCTAAAATAAACGAGCACTGATAGGCCAAAATCCGCGGTGAGAATTCCGATGTTAGGTTTCACGCGCTTGTTCACAGTCCTGTCTACGCTGGTGTTTCACCAAGCGACGGCTACTAAAACGCGGCGCGAACATCACAGGCTGAAGTTGACGCGTTCTCAGAGCGAACACTTCATCACCTCCGCACTGAGGCCGTTAGCAGAGTCCTCCTCGAAAGAGCTGCTGATGCCATCAGACTGTGGCTCGTGATGTCATTTCCTGCTGCTTTGTTGATGTGACGTACCTGTGCTCATTCTGTGCTGATGTGAGTGTGACGGCTTAACGTGGAAAAACTTGCACTTTATGAGCCTTGTTGTGAACAGCAGGAGCTGGACTGCTGTGAAGCTTCTTCTCTTCTTTTTTTTTAGTTGTTAATTAGTAACAAGTCGGAATAATGGGAAGGCTGTTTGTCCTGAATGCTGTGTTGATGTGTGTCTGTCCTGTGATGTAAATTTGGCTGAATAATAAAAGAAAGAAGTAGATCGAAAAAGGTTTTCAGCACTTCCTGTAATAAAACAGGAAGACGACCTGAATCAGCTCCTGCTAATATTAGTTTAAATAGCCGCTGACTGTAAATCAGCTGAAAAGTTTCTTTGTGATTTCCACGTGTAACTGATATTAGACAGAACGGCCTAAATCTGCTTCATCAGCACTTCCCTCCCACCAGTTTGGTTCGTTTCCTGATGCTTCGTGTCACCTGCTGCAAAAGCGTGAAGCTGGTTATTGACACAGACGGTCTTTGAGAGTAGCAGGCTGTACTGTGTGTGGTGGAGTTTTAATACCTCTGCTTTGCATAAATGTCCTTTCATTTTGAGCTGATGTTGTTGTTAAAATGTGTTTGTTAAAAACGGCACGTCCTGACGTCTGAGAACCAAATGATGATAAATGTTCTGAACCCCACTGACCTGAAGTGTCTTTGTCTCTTGCAGCTTTGTGTGCACGTCCAAGTGTCCTGAACAAAGACATCACTGTGCAGCGTGTGTGTGTGTGTGTGAGAGAGAGACGGGCCTTGTATTGCTGTAGTGTGTGTGTGTGTGTGTGTGTGTGTGATGTCTTCGGATCTGCTGGTAGATTTGGAGGACGGCCCTGCGACTGCACAGTTAGGACAGCTGAAGCTGGCCACCTTAGAGGACCAGCAGTGGCCGGCTGATGAGACTTTCCTCAGCAAATCAGGTGAGAGGGATTTTAACAAGCATTTAAAGATATGAAAATTAAAAAAGTACTTCATAGTAACCATAGCTTTAAGTGTATTTGCCACTGCAAACGTGCACATCTGAAATATGAACTCATAGGGCTTCATAGTGCCTAGATTTCCCAGGGAACGGAGGGTGTGGTGCTCGGTGGCCGCAGGATCTCGTCTCTGCTGTTTGCAGACGATGTGCTCCTGAACCTGCAGGCCTTGCTGTGACGGTTCGTTACAGCCGGGGTCAGAATCAGCACCTCCAAGTCTGAGTCCATGGTACTCAGCCGGAAAAGGGTGGATTGTCCCCTCCAGATTGGGGATGAGGTCCTGCCCCAAGTGGAGGAGTTCAAGTATCTCGGGGTCTTATTCACGAGTGAGGGGAGGATGGAGCGGGAGATGGACAGACGGATCAGAGCAGCGTCTGCAGTGACGTGTTGTACCTGTCTGTCGTGGTGAAGAGGAACCTGAGCTCTAATTCAAAGCTTTCGATTTACCAGTCTGTCTGCATTCCTGCCTTCACCTGTGGTCTTGAACTTTGGGTACTGAAAGAATGAGATCACAAATATAAGCAGCTGAATTGAGCTTCCTCTGCAGGGCTGCTGGACTCACCCTTAGAGACAGGGTGAGGAGCTCAGTCATCCAGGAGAGGCTCAGAGTAGAGCTGCTGCTCCTCCTCTTTGAAAGGAGCCAGTTCAGGTGATTCACCTGATCAGGATGCCTCCTGGACGCCTCCCAACTTGAGGTGTTTCGGGCACGTCCCTCTGGAAGGAGACAGACGCAGGACGTGCTGGAGAGATTGTGTCTCCCAGCTGGCCTGGGAACACCTTGGTGTCCCTCCTGAAGAGCTGGAGGAGGTGGCTGGGGAGAGGAAAGTCTGGGCTTCTCTGCTCAAACTGCTGCGTCTGTGACCCGGACCCCTGGAGGAGCAGTAGACGACGGATGGACGGGCGGGTGGACAGCTTCATAGTGATGTAATACTGTTAGTGCCTTTTTGTTTGTTGTACTAACGTGTGTGTGTGTGTGTGTTTCAGACACAGATGTCTCCCAGCAGTTTGATGCCAGCTCTCCTCACCTGCCCTGGGACCATCCTTTCTATGACATTGCCAGGCATCAGATCATTGAAGTGGCTGGTCAGTTGTCCAATTACAAACCTGCTGTGGGACTTTTGTCCTCTGCTTTCATCCTTTACCAGCTTTTGAGTTAATGTATCCACTTGATTTATTACACGTGGACTCTTTCTGATGTGAGAGTAAATGATTGGAACGTAGGTAATGCTGCATGCCTGTCTGTGTCTGTAGGTGATGACAACTTCGGCAGGAAGGTGATAGTGTTTAATGCGTGCAGGATGCCGCCACAGCACCAGCTGGACCATCATAAACTGCTGATGTAAGTAGTAACATGGCCCCTGTGGCCAGTGAAACCTCTTCCTCAGGGTTTTTCTCACATGATGCGGTTCGAGGGGAAGTAGGATTGACTGACGCTTGGTTTTGCTGTGCTGTCTTTTGGGTTTATCAGACTTTATTTCCTGTTAGGACTTTGGTTTCAGCAGTTAGTCCAGACGAAATGATTACTGTGCTCCAATCAGTTCACAGCGACGCTCTCAGTTCGCCCACGTTATGGTCGGCAACAGGCTGTGGCGTTTAAACCACGCTCAGTTGGTACTAAGGGGCCCAGAGCGTGCAGAGAAAATCTCCCCCACGCCACCGCACCACCAGCAGCCTGAACCACTGAAGCAAGGCAGGATGGATCCATGCTTTCATGGTGCTCACACCAAGTCTGACCCTACCGTCTGAATGTGGCAGCAGAAATGGAGACTCAGTTTCCTGTTCTTAGCTGACAGGAGTGGCATCCTGTGTGGCCTTCCATCTGCGTCAGGGTTGGAAGTGCGTTCAGAGGTTCTCCCCTCCTTATCCCGACGGTAAACGAGTGGTTATGCCACTTCCTGTTGCCTTTCTGACCACTCAAAGCAGTCTGTCCATTCTTCTCTGGCTTCAAGGACCGCTGCTCACTGGTGCTTGCTTTGGTTAATACGGCGTTGATCCTTTGCCCACAGACCTCCCCCCGGTGGACACTGCAGACAGCTGGTTTTTGTCTCTGATCATCCCCACTTAAGCATGTGTGCTCCATTCATCCACTTTGAAAAAGACATGTTTTTTTTTTTAAAGGTTATTATGTCTGTTCTAATAGCAGCCTAATGTTCCAAAGTCAGTGAGTAATCCTGTTACATAACGGTGATTTCAACATTGACCCAAATAAAGTTGATTAGAGCTAATGGAGCAGCCCTGGCTCTCTGTGCGTCTGCGGCGTGCTGTAAAAGTAAAGCAGCACTTTAGCGGCTGCTGTGAAACGTTGGTGAGGATCCTGCAGAAAACAGTGAGCGCGGTTTCAACAGGGGAAACGAGTTTCACATTTCCAGCCCTGTAATACTGAAACAAAACTGTGTGTCGGTGCGTGCTGCTACATGTACAAAGAAATGTGTTCATTTCTTGCAGGTATCTTAAAGGAACACTGGATCAGTACGTGGAAAGCGACTACACTCTGATCTACTTTCACCATGGGCTGACCAGTGAAAACAAGCCTTCTCTCAGCTGGCTGCGAGACGCCTACAGGGAGTTTGATCGAAAGTAAGCGCACACATCACGGCACTCATACAGGCAGGAGCGAGGAGTGAGCGGATGGGGCGGTGCACACGGAGCCATTTTCCCTTTTTAAAACCAAAGCAAATAAAAAGGAACGCTTTTATCTCCTGTTTGAACAAAAGAAATTTAGAGGAACAAAGGACTGGGATCTTGGTTCCTTTTTTCCAATCCTGTATATGAGTGAAGGTGCATAGTGTGGTAACCAGTCCTCATCAGTCTCATGGTAGAGCGGTTCAACCCCACGACCCGTGTCTGCGTGCTTTCCAGTCTCCTACCTTGAAACAAACCACTTTGCACGGCAGCACTAAAGCAGCAACCTATCATATCCCGTCCCGGCTGTATACAGCTGCTAGAACCCCTGGCCCAGGACGCCGGTCGCCTCTTTAGAATTACTTTGCAACAGAAGCGCTGCCGAAAAGGTGCTGAAGTGAGACAGTGGCACAGTCAACCTCAGAGTGTCTCAGTAGGTCCAGCAGCACATTTCACAGAGGACTGGGAAATGAAAAGTGTTGGAAAAATTCCCAATAAATCACTCGGGAGTCACTGAAGTCTCAGTTCAAAACTTTTTTTCCTTGCAGCAAGGACTTCCCCCGTATACCAACAGTACAATGATGCGAGAACATCAAACCTCAGAATGCCCTACAGCAGAACTAACACACAGCAGTTACAGATGTCTTTTATACTCTTGGGTCACGACTTGCTGACGTGCCCTTTGTCACCCCTGCTAAAGGTTACAAGAGCAGGTGCACATAGGCTGTGGTTAGAGCACTCTGTACACCTGACATCTGCGAGACAGGTTCACAAAACGTCTCTGTGGTTATTTATATAAGTGTGTTTATCGCAGTATGAGAGGTTAACTGTCTGCAACATGTTTCTAGCAACAAGTATTCGTGTCCAAACCAGCTGCTTTCCTCAGCACCTCACTGAGGAGTGTACACTGAAGCTCTGCAGGAGGTCCTCACGGGCTGGAAGCTCAGCCTGAAGGACTGGCTGCTCTAACTACTGTGTTTGGGGGAATTTTGATTGGATTTCTGCTGGTACTTAATTTTTGAGTCATTGTTTCATGTACATGTGCCAGTGTGAGGTTTGGGACCTGTGACATGGAACTTTTCTCTTTATTACTTTATACAAAAAAAAAAAATCACCATTCTGCTAAAAATATTATTTTGGTTTTTGGTCCATACTGCCTAACTCTAAAAACCATAATAGTTGGTGAACGTGTCCACACACAGTCACAGTGTGTGTCCAAGAACTAACACACGTGTCATTTTATGGACTAAATGATAAATGTTCTGTCGCTTATATATCATCTTTCTACTCTTAACTGAGCACTCAAAGCAAGCCCCATTCTCACACACACAGAGGTGGAGGTATGCACTGGAGAGAAGAGGAATGAAAGTCAGTAGAAGCAAGACAGAGTACATGTGTGTGAATGAGAGGGAGGCAGGTGGAACGGTGAAGATGCAAGGAGTAGAGGTGGTGAAGGTGGATGAGTTTAAATATCTGAGATCAAGCATCCAAAGCAACGGACAGAGCACAAGAGAGATGAAGAAGAGAGTGCAGGCAGGGTGGAGTGGGTGGAGATGAGTGTCAGGGATGCTTTGTGACAGAAGGATAGCAGCAAGAGTGAAAGGGAAGGTTTAGAAGACGGTAGTGAGACCTGCTATGATGTATGGTTTGGAGACGGTGGCACTGACAGAAAGACAGGAGGCGGAGCTGAAGATGTGGAGATGCACAGCTCGCTTAGGATGAATCATTTAGCATTTAAATCCCAGACCCAAGAAGAAACGGCTGCATGTTCTTTTTCAGTAGATTCTCCTCTTTCCACCTATGTAGCATCGTCCTCACTGCCCGTCACTGACAGAGCTCAGACTGCACAGCACCTGTTCACTCCCACCCTGGGCTTTAGCTGCAGATGTTTGGATTATGTCAGGAGGACACTGATAACATGTTCACAGCGTGTTCAGTGTGTTCATACACAGCACTGAGTATTTTGTTCCCCTGCTGCCTGCTTCTCATGTACCTGTCATGTAAAATTGAATGAAGACATGTTATGGTGTAAGACTTAAAGAAGGATTGAGGTAGAATTGTAGATAAAACCACACAGGGACACGCTTACCATTCTCTGCTGTCTGTGTTTTTAGGTACAAGAAGAACATCAAGGCGCTGTACATCGTCCATCCCACCATGTTCATCAAGACCCTGCTGATCCTCTTCAAACCAATCATAAGGTTCTGCTGTGCTTGACATCACTTCACATGTAGGCCTGAATGACTGCTGATGTGTCATCTGTTTGACACGTTTCCTGCCCACTCTGAGGAGTCATGCACGCTAATATTTAGTGTTACTGTTAGACCGCTTGGGACTGAAAGGACGCCTGCAGTTAAAGATATTTTGGGTTTCACTTGGTTATTGTTAGATCAGAGTGCAGCAGTAGTTTCTGGTCTTTTACATTTTTAATCCCAGAGCAGGTTTGAGCAGCTGGCTGTTGTTATGAAATGATTTGGGATAAGTATTCTGAGCGTTACGACGCACAGGCAGTGTGTAAGACTGCATCCGTTTCATCAAACCTCAGATTTCCAACATGAGCACTGAACATGAAGCACAGGCGACTGTTAATGTAACTGGTAATGGCTCTACTGACATCTAGTGGCAGCAGCAGAAAACAGCAATGACGCTATCAGAGGTCTCTTAGCAGATGTCTCCTGCGTGGTTTTATCGTTAGTTCCTGTTGGATACCGATGAAAGGCACAAAGCTGAGTGACATCACCCCAGCTGTGCAACATCTGGCCCCGAAAAGCTCATCTCAAGAGGGGAGGGGCGTCGCAGTGGTCCAGCTGGAACGAAAGCCTCACATTTCATTCCCGTGTAACGTGACGGCCCACTGACAGTACTGACGCGATCATATACAAACTGAAAGATGGGCGACGGATTAAAGGGAAAAAAACCTCGTCACATCCATCCTGCGATGACACATTTCTGTCCTGATGGGGGGGGTGGTCCTAAGCAGAGGGTGTGGGGGTTAAATATGAAAACGATGTTATGCACACTTACACAGTTCATCTGTAGTTGATCCCTGTCGTTATAAAATCGAGGGGAAAAGGGTACATTTGCAGTTTTAGACCCAAATTTCAAATATTACCGGATCAGTTGCTCACAGAATAAGGATTGTGTAAGTTGCGAGATGGATGGCGTGAAGTCATTTGAAGATTTTCTTTCTCTCTTTCAGTTTTAAGTTTGGGAGGAAGATCAACTATGTGAGCTATCTGAGCGAGCTGGAGGATGTGGTCAAGTGTGATCAGCTGCTGATTCCCGCCCGTGTCAAAGAGTAAGTGCTCACGTCAGACTTCAAAGATAATAGAATGGTTTGCAAATCATCTGAACCCTGTGTGTAATTCAAAACGGCGCAAAGACACCAAAGAGAAATGCTCTTGCTTTTTGAAAAACGTACTGTCGTGAGATTTGATAAGAGAAAATGTTCCGGGGCAGGTTTCGCTCTGAGAATTGAGGGGACTGGTGAGTTTGAAGCGTTCGAGCTGCTCCAGAGCCCGAGGCCCTCTAACTGTTGGAATCAGTGCAGAGTATGGTTTGGCACTGTTTTCATGGAGTGAGCAGAACATGTTTTATAGCTTTAACGTGTGCAAAATGAAGCTGGATGCATGCGCTCATGTATCCACTAGTTGGCTTTAGCTGACTGTGTGCTGATAACAAGCCTGATGGCTCCTTTGCTGGTTTCTCCCACGCCCCTCAGGTCGTCCTGTGAGCGTGGTGGGACCCCGAGATTTCGGGCGTTTGTTGTTTGAGCTGTGATCTCGCTAACTAACCTTGTCTCTGTGCCAGGTATGACAACAAGCTGAGAGCCTCTCTGAAACCCACCACCCAGCCTCCCACGTCTCCCCTGCACAGCCCTCCCCTCCCCAGCCAGGTGTTCGGTGTGCCACTCGCTTTGTAAGTCAGTGATTCTCACCCTCCACACTTCAGTAGAAAATGAGTGTAGTGCTGTAAACGATGCACAGTTTGTACATTTTTGCCTCATTCATCTTTTCTGTTAAACACGCATGATAAGCACTGTCTGCGATGTGTAATATTCAGTAACTCTTCCCGAATGCTTCAAACCTAAAGTAAGTTTGTGTTAATATGTAGGGAGTAAAAGTAAAAAGTTGTCTAGGAAATAAATAATCAAGTACAGATACCTGAAAAGTATTTGTGTGTGTTCCTTCCCACGTGTGCTGTGCTGTGTGTGGGCACAGAGAGAGATGATAAAGATGGGTAGAACTGTAACTTGTAACCAGCTAAAAAGCTTCAGACGTTATTGTGTCAGACTTTCTAAACTGCTGAATTACATTTGACAGGTGGGAGTTTGATGACCCTCTGACCAGTGAAGTTAAAGTGATTTCACAGAATAACTGCCTAACTAAGTGGCTGGAGGCGTGTGGAGATAATGATGTTGCTGCGGTCCGAGCTTGTTGTTTAATGTGTGTGTGTGTGTGTGTGTGTGTGTGTGTGTGTGTGTGTCAGGCTCAGGCAGAGGGATCCAGATGGTGATCCGGTTCCTGTGGTGATGAGAGACACCATTAGCTTCCTGTCAGAGCAAGGTAACTCAAACATAAGGCATGACTGAACTGTCAGTGTGCTCCGCTGTTCTCTCGGGCTGTGTCAGGTGTGTGTTTCACTGTCCATACCACGTGTGCGTCAGGAGTGACACAGGTACGAGTGACTCGCACTTTATTCGACACATCTGTGACGCTCGTGCGGCCGTGCCTCCCCCTGTGGATGTGATGTCGTCTCCTACTCGACCTCGGTGGGCCTTTCCGGCCTCTGAGGTCGACCATTATAATCCTTTTCTGTTAGTGATCAGTTATTTCCTGACTTATACGCACTCCATGTTTAAAAGTTTTATTTTTCATTTACATATTGTAGCTCATGATTAATGACAGTAATCAAAACAGATATTCAGTGCTACTCCTAGCATTCCAGTGTTACATTTACATTCTTCTACAGTGTCTGTAAGAAATTCAGTTCAATTTTACTGATAAAACGCCTGTTCATAACAAGTCACCACAAGGTGTTTCACGCTGTAAGGTAAAGACGCTACAGTATTAGAGAGAAAACCCCAACAATCAGATGAGCAGATATGAGCAGCACTTGGTGACTGTGGGAAGGAAGAACTCCCTTTTAACAGGAAGAAGCCATCTGCCTCGACTGGTTGGGGGTGAGGGAAGAGATCAAAGAGAGAGAAGACAACATTTAATGACATGCAGCAGTAGCAAACACATGGGGTGAAACGAGGTGCCCAGCAGAAGACTGTAATGTGCTTTCATTCATACTTAGTGGTTCTCCAGTCTTGCTGACGCACAAAGTGCTTTGTACTAAAAGTCTTTATGTTTCTTTTTCACCGAGTGTGTGTGTGTGTGTGTGTCTCAGGTTTGGAGATTGAGGGGATCTTCAGACGGTCTGCCAATGTGACCCTGGTGAAGGAGGTCCAGCTCAGGTACAACTCAGGTATGACCGACACTGTGCCCAAGCCATAAAAGGCCCGTAACACGTCCGTGCTGTTTGGTAACACACTGTTCATACTGAGCCGCTTGGTAACCGTGACGGTGTGGCACACAGCAGGTGTTCACGTGTGGAACAGTGTGTGTGTTCTGACGTGTTGGAGCAGGTTCTCTGCATGTTTCTGTTGTGGTGAAGTTAGTTAACGAGTCAGCGTGTCGCAGTGTAAGGGTACAGGGTGTTTTGGAAGGACCTTCGCCCCTGAGTGCCTCTGTCTTATGTTCTGATTGTGTTTTTAGGTGAAACGGTGAATTTCAGAGAGATGGAAGATGTGCATCTGGCTGCTGTCATTCTGAAAACATTCCTGAGGGAGCTCCCTGAGCCTCTGCTCACCTATCAGCTCTACAACGAGATTGTCAACTTTGCCTGTATGTATACCTTTTTATGAAATCTCCATGTCAGGCTTTTGCTGAAGGCTTGAGAGAGCAGCTCTGAGAGATGGTCTTTTTTAACAGAAACATCCTCCAATGATTTGCTTTGGACTGAGTTGGAGAAGCTTGGTTGTGGGTACTTGTAAGTCATGGAAAGTCCTGCTGGGGTTAAGGGGTCAGATTACTCTGAGAACGGTCTGGCAGGTTGTCGACCCTCCACCTTTCCGGCAGTAGCTTAGGAGAGCCTGCGCGACTGTTTCTGGAGCTTTTCTGCCGATCACACACGCAGGCTGAGAGCCAGAGATCGCCTGACCGTTCTCTTTCCTTTTGCACAGCTAGATATCTGTGCCACTGTACAGAGCAGCAGCCCGTTCTCTGCTCCTGCTCCACAAAAACCCTCAGCTCTGGTTCCCACTGGTCTCTGCGTTTGTTCCAGCTGTTCCCAGTGAGAGCCAGACGACCGTGATGAAGACGCTGGTGGAGTCGCTGCCAGAGGAGAACTACGCGTCGCTGCGGTACCTCATCACATTCCTGGCACAGGTACAGCAGACGGGCAGCACCAATCACCTCTTTATATCATTTAGTGTGTCTGTGACCAACGCCACCCTCTGTGTGTGATTTTAGGTATCAGCAAGCAGCGAGGTGAATAAGATGAGCAACAGTAACCTGGCTGTGGTGTTTGGTCCTAACCTGCTCTGGGGGCGGGACAATGCCATGACACTCAGCGCCATCGGGCCAATCAACAACTTCACTAGAACCCTGCTGGACCAGCAGCATCTGGTCTTTACCTAATCGCCACCCCTTCACTCTGAGGTCTCTCTTCCAGTCTCGCATGCCACTGAGACCGCCTCCCCCTCCCCTCCCCTCCCCTCCCCTCCTCTCCCCTGCAGCATTTAGTGTTAGGAGCTTCATCAGGGTATGTCTGTACCAAGAGCACTTAGATAAGCCAGATTTGTCTGATTTTTTTTTTTCCCTCCACACAGAAGGCACACGTTTCAGAAGATCCTATGGACCAAGCTGCATGTCATTTTGTGTCCCCAGTCTTTCTGACTGCCCCATTAGTCCTCTTGATATGTCTGACAGCACAAAATGCAGCCGTCTCCCTCGTTTTGTTAACAGCAGTGCAAAGTGTTACTAAAGTTTCCACGTGTGCTGCTGTAGAAAATGTAGCTGGGTTTAAATGTGTCACGCCGCTGACAGCAGACCTCTGAATAAGGTCTTTCACCTCAGGCTGATCCCTCATGTGAGAACTCCAGACCTCCAGCTTGAGCTGAGATAACTTGGACATGACTTTTTCACTTCCCCCTCAGACCCACAGGAGGCATTGCAACGAGAGAGTGTCTGTGACGAGCGCAGACGTGACCAGGTGGTTAGAAGTACTGTGTGTCTGTGTTGGTGAATGAATCTCGTGTGAAGTTATTGGAGTGCCCCTTTAAATCCCAGAACCTCCGTGAGCACAGAGTGAGTCTGATCCAGCACCCTATAAATCGCTGTAACAGGATGTGGCGGTGTGGCGGCGTGTCTTTGAGGAAAGCGTGGCGCGGACCCACTGTCATCTGTGAGCCTGTCCCCACCCGTCACTTCTGTGCAGGTGTTTGTATCAGGTGTCTCCGTACATTGACAGCAGCTGGACTTAGACGTCCTCTTTATTCTTCGTGTGCGTTTGAGAAGTTGTCTTCTATGTCGTGCCAAAATGACTTTGACTTACGTTACCAAATGTCTTTTTAGGAGTATGATGCTGTGCTGAGGAGAGGATGGAGGTGCAGCTCCATGAAAGACTCAGGTGAACTTAAAAATGGAGAACTTGGTACCAAATGTTTTGGACAATCTATGAAATGCTGTACTTAGAGTGCTGAGTAGAACAGTAGCTGTGCTGGACCTGAACCTGGTGTGGCTCTCGGCTTGTGGGTGCGTAAAGGTGCGTTCCTCTTTATTAATACTGTCACCGTGCTTCCCGCGCCGCCTCCTCACGACAGACTTCGGACACGTGATGTCCCGGTGAGCAGCCGGCCGCGAGGCGACAGCGTGACGTTACAGCTGCGCTGCGAGCTGGGTGGTAATGCCGGGCGGAGCGGTTCGTTTGTTTTGGAGGCCGCGCGCTGTTCTGCGCGATTTGCGCCTCACGTAGATTTAAATAAGTGGACGTGGTTGATGCTGTCATGTTTCATTAGTTCCGTTTCTGTCTTTAGTTGCTGCACATTTAGCTTCAGACTTTGCACCTGAAGGAGTTTGTCCAAGTTGTCTGATGGACCCGCAGCAGCGCCATGTAGAATAGTGCTGTTATTAGAGGTTAAAGCGCACACGTCGGCCAGTCAGAATCCAGGATTCTCTTTGGTTGCCATATTTGATAGATGTTTGTTCACTACAGGCGTGGAGAAGCAGGAGGATGAATCTTCTCAGCAGCTCAAAAATCACTTTGCTGTAAATCAGGCGTGACCCTATTGAGTGGCCGCGCTTCCCGCGTTCAGGGCGTGGATCCCACAGAGGTACAGAGAGAACGTGTCTCCTCCATTTGTCTTCAGGCACAGTGAGTGAGGCACAGGACGACGTTCTCGCAGCTTCGACAGCCCCCCCCCCGCAGACCTCATGTAGCTGAATTCTTTCTCAACACTAACTGCTTCCACATATACCCTCCACCTATCATCGCTGTTGTTTCCATGTGGTAATCAGCTGTAGTACTGTTCGTGCCGTTATTAGTTTGTGAAGCTGGGTTTTATCCTCATTCTGTGTCCAAAGCTCATTTTTAAATGACTGAACCCCATACAGCTGTAGTGCTCCTGACCTGTAGGTGTCACCGGAGGCTCGGGTGACTCGTGTCTCCTCTCGGTAGTCATCCTTTCTGTGTGAAGTCTCTGGGACAAACTGTGCTATTCAACTAGTTGTCTTTCTAATTGCCACCATGCTAGCAGTGGGCTCGTGTCAGTGTTGTGATATTCCCATCATTTGTAATTCCTGTAAGAAGAATGACTGAGAAGCACCAAAAAAACTCCAGAGGTCCAGTTTGACTCAAACTGAGAGCAAAAAGACAAGGAAAAAAAAATCTCTAGTGTTTACCTGTTCAGAGTCACGTGCCACAGTGATTGACATTCTGTGTGTGAGCGTGGACACGACGTGTTAGTGTGTAACTGTAACAGCTCAGCCCAGCAGATCTGTCCCTGCTGTTGGGCTTAATGCATACGGCTAACAGCTGAGTTACAGTTGAGGTGTGTGTGTGTGTGTGTGTGTGTGTGCGCGCGTGCGCGTGCCTTATTTGTTTTCCCCAGGTGATCGTGTGATTAGCCATCTCAGTGCCAGTGTGCCCGTTCTGCCATAGGTTAAATGAGGTGAGCTGTGTGTGTGTGTGTGTGTGCGTGTGCGTGTGCGCGGTCTGAACACAGCTCACCTGTAATGGACGGCTGCAGTTTTGAGAATTCATCCTCATATAAACGTTATGACATAAAAGTAATGGTTAGAAGTGGATTCTGGACTGACTTTAATGAAAACTGAAGTCTGACTTTGTTCTCAGGCTGATTAAAAATGTTCCATTTCCTGATTTCCTTCCTCTGTAAACTTGCATCGTATTCACTTTCTGTTTCTTCTCAGCTCTGCCGATCGATTACAGCCTTTCTAATCTATGGATCTTTGTACTGTAACTGTTGTCATGGTGACAGTGAACAATATTTCTCTATGGGAGAAATGAAATAGTTTCCAGTCTGATTTATTGATATTTGGTGACCTTATTTTCTTAACTCTTTTTCATCCTTTTACTTTTGATATGTTGTGGCTCTCAGTCTTGTACATGTATAATATAATGGTAATAAACTGTAATATCAGTGTGTGCAGACATTAAAGAAATGGTGAGTGCTTGAGTTTTGTGTCATGTTTCAGACAGGAAGCCCAGCTCCACAGGCTCTCAGTGAGGCCACGCGTGACGTCTTTACCAAGCTTTAGCTTCAGAATACCACAGATATTAAAAACCATTTCAGTCTTAGCTCGCTGCGCACGTGTATGCTTACCTCATTATTAGAAAGCGCCGTTCATTCCCAGCACGTCAGGACTCCTATGTCTGCCGCCTCCTGCAGCGAGACGAAGGCTTTATATAGAATGTTTGGGTAACTTCTAGATAACTTGTACCAAAGAATGCTTAGCGTCTTGCCGGCGTTCACGACATGTGCATAGCGTGTCGTGGCCTGTTCGCAGTATCAACATCACCGTCATGCCGGAGGAAAACCTGGAAGGACGCTGCCAAGAAGTCTCCTGGCTGTGGACGTGGATGCATGGAGGACCCAGCATCACCCTCACGCTCACCCTGTGATGGAGATGATGCAGGTTCTCCTCTTGGGCATGAATAACTTCAAAACAAACACATGTTGAAATAGTGTTTAAAATATCAATGTCGTGTTAGTGCACATAATAGGTGGGGCGCGCTCGTC
>VUQH01032626.1:33190-50883 GCA_015106775.1 Etroplus canarensis | reverse complement strand
GACTAAAGAGATGGTTGTTGACTTCAGGAGAGCACATAGTGACCATTCCCCGCTGTTCATCGAAGGTTCCTCTGTGGAGATCGTCCAGAGCACCAAATTCCTTGGTGTTCATTTAGCAGAGAACCTCACCTGGTCACTCAACACCAGCTCAATCACCAGAAAAGCCCAGCAGCGCCTCTACTTCCTGAGGAAGCTGAGGAAAGCCCATCTCCCTCCCCACATCCTGACTATGTTCTACAGAGGGACCATCGAGAGCATCCTGAGCAGCTGCATCACTGCCTGGTTTGGGAACTGCACCGTCTCGCATCGCAAGACCCTTCAGCGGATAGTGAGGACAGCTGAAAAGATCATCGGTGTCTCTCTTCCCTCTGTCATGGACATTTACACCACACGCTGCATCCGCAAAGCTAACAGCATTGTGGATGACCCCACACAACCCTCACGCGCACTCTTCACCCTCCTGCCATCCAGGAAGAGGTACCGGAGCATTCGGGCCCTCACAACCAGACTGTCCAACACTTTCTTCCCTCAAGCCATCAGGCTCCTCAACCACCCAGGACTGAACTACACTAAAGTCCCCCTCACACTCACCCTGTCTCACTCACACACTCACTCACAAACACACACACACACACACACACACACAGACACACACGATCTGCACTACCTCAACCGCTGCTACCGCACATCAGTCATTTTTCTTTCGGTGCTAGTGTCTTGTTCTTGTGTTGTCTTTTCATTGTGCCTTTCTTGTGTACTGTTTTTATTTTTTGCACAAATTTTGTTTTTCGCGCCATGTTCATCTGGGTCAGACGAAAAAGGGTCTTGTTCTTGTCATTGTTTGCTGTTCTTGCACTGTTTGCAGCTATTGCACTATGTTGCACACGTTGCACTTTATTTATTTACTTGTTTTTAACTTAAATTTTAAACTGTGAGAAAAAAACCCCTCCTGTCATATGTCTATATGTTTATATGTTGCACCAGGTCCTGGAGAAACGCTATCTCATTTCACTATGTTCTGTGTCAGCTATATGTGGTTTGAAATGACAATAAAGCTCTCTTGAATCTTGAATCTTAAATGTATTTGAAATTGCAGTAAAGGCAATCCAATCCAATTTTGGTGTTACTTGGACATATAACAGTCATCTAAACAGTTTTGTAGTGCACACACCCCCATGATGATGCACTCCCCACTGGCAGCAGCCTTCTCCACCAGGACAATCTGGCCCATCAAACAACATGAAGTGTTGAACTCATCCCCTAATTCACCAAATACCAATCTGACCATGTTAGTGCTAGTTCCCACAGGACACCCTATAAATCCAGTGTCCACGCCCTGACAGGTCAGAACTGTTTTATCAGCATAAAGGCGATCTCAATAATATTAAACTTGTGGCTTTAATATTGTGGCTAACCAGTGTATACAGTATACTATACACACACAACTACATCTAGGATTATATTATAGCATTGTAAATGCTGTATAGTAACTCTATACATTGCACATATTAATCTTTTTCATGTATTTGTTACAATAAGCTAGTTATATAGTCATGAAAACCTAAATACACCCCATGATTTAGTACCTTGCAGAACCTTTAGAAGCAATAACTTAAAGTAATCGTTTTCTGTACGACTGTATTAGTGTTTCAAAATGTTATGGAGGAATCTGGCACACTCTTCTTTGCATTCATTGAGGTTTTCTTTCGACCACAGCACTTTTAAGGTCCCACCATAGCAGCTCAATCAGGTTCAGCACTGGACTTTGACTGGGCCATAGCAGCACCTTGATTTTTTTTTTCCTTTTTCAGTCATTCTGTTGTAGATTTGCTGCTGTGCTTGTTATCATTGTCCTCTTCCATGACCCTATTCCAGCCAAGCTTTAGCTGTTGACAAATGACCTCACATTTGACTCTAGAATACTTTGGTAAACAAAGGAGTTCACAGTGCTGTCGCTACAAATCAACATTCCCCCCCCCACCACCACCACCGTGCCTAACAGTTGATGTGAAGTGTTTGTACTGATATGTTGCATTTGGTATTGACCAAACGTGAAGCTGCGCATTGTGGCCAAACATCTCCATTTCAGTCTCATCTGTTTAAAAGACAATGTTTCAGAAATCTTGTGGTTTATTGAAATGCAACTTTGCATACCAAAGCCATGTCCTTTTTTTTCAAAAGTTCCTATAATAATAAACAGGAGGCCAGTGATGTGTGAAATGATTCTGAAGACACTGTGCTGCCTAATTGTACATTTTTGTAGCACCTGTTTTTCTCTGTTACAACCATTTGTCCCAGTAGTGTAGTAGTTTACACATTCGCATTATAAGTGGAAGGTCCCTGGTTTGATTCCATGTGAGGACACAAGCCCCTCTCACCGTAGAGAGTTGTATCAGGAAGGGCATCCGGCGTAAAACCTCTGCCAAATTACCAATACGGATTAATCCGTTGTGGCGACCCCTTGATGAAAATACAAGTGAGCAGCCAAAGAAACGTTACAACCCTTCCAAACAACCCATAATTCTTTAGCTTTTTCTATGCCGTTATGAACTGTGAGATTTAACATGTTGATGCTGAAGAGCAGACTGTGGAGTCTAGATGCAGCTCTTTGTTTGTGTTGGTTTTAAATTTATTTAATTTAATTTATCTGAGTATTACGTGAGCTGACTTTCAGGTACATTTGATGGGGGGGTCCACTCCTGAGAAGATTATGGCATTGTGTTCACACACACCTGAATGCTCCAGACCAGCAAAAAAAAACCACAGTGGCTGATGATCAATTATTAAAGTGCATTTGATTAGCAGCACCTGGCCACTCATTCCTATGAAAGGAGTAGGGGTGTACCTAATTTTTCACCAGAGTCCCGTAATCTAAATATTTAATTATTTGCCAAATATTCTACATTATTTTGATCTTGCATATTAATACATGTATTAACACATCATCATGCTGTCTATTAAATATGCACATACTGGATACAAGATTCACTTCTGACATTGTGTCCACAAGAGTGCTCAGCAGAGCAGATTCTTCAAAAATTCATGATTCATGCCATCTGCCCATCTGTTCAGTTTAAAGCATTGGTTCTCAAACTGTGGGCCATAGAGTCGTTGCAGGTGGGACGTAGACAACAAGGGGAAAATTATAAAGTGAAACTAAGCTAGATGAATATGATTTTTTAAGGCAAATAAACAGGTGTTAGCTAACTCTAATGTGTGTATCTTTAATTCATTATATTCATCTTTAATTCTTTATTTATGGTTAATGATTAAAATTTGCATCAAGCAGGGCATGAACTTTTTGGAGCATACAAGAACAGGCAACAACAAATTTCCAGTTTACACAGCAATATGTGATTTATTTATCTCTTTTATGTCATCACCAGAAATATAAAGTGAAACAGTAACAGCACAAATCGCAGCTCTGCGGTCTGTTGATTAGTGGTGATCATTTGCTTTGTATATTGATCTTTTTTTTTTTTCCATTGTGGAACTTCAGATATGAAATGACCAAGCAGAGCAGTAGAGCACCTATTTGCCTCAGCTGTGAAAACACAAGACATGTCTCATCACAAAGAATCACATCAGAGTAACAAAACAACCATCACATCTCGTCATTCCTTTCCAGGATACAAAAGACAGCCATGGGACTTGAATGGTAAGAGACGTTTGTTGCAGTACAGTCAGCATGTGTTAGTACTAAATAATATGAATTCAAGCAGCACAGCATGAAATTGGTGCCTTTTAAACTTTACTGTGGTACCCATCCTTAAACAAGGAAGCTGAAGGGCAAGCATTCGAATTTAGCAGCAGCTCTACTGCTCTAAGCCAGTGACATGTAGCGTAAAGGACACCCATTGTAATGCTGATAAAATGATGGCAGCAGGGGGCAGGAGGGGTACACAGAGGATGGCGCTCAAAGTGCAGAGTGGGAGAAAAGCATCCCTTCAGCTGATAAAAGTCGCAAAATAGTTGACATTTGAGGGCTGATTGCAACACACAGACACTAACCGAGCTGGGTGAGAAATCCTGTTATTTACATGTTTTCTCATGACTGAAGCTGCCTTTTTGGTCTGTGTGGTCTGAAAATGGTTAAATGGTTTCATGAGGACAATCTTTCAAACATCTCAGATGGGTTTAACAGTGTCAGTTAAAAGTCTGCTCATTGGCTTTTTCCAAATCTTTCAACCAACTGCTGTTCATAGTGTTCAGTAAATTTTCCAAGTAGCAGTCCCAGACAGACCCACACATTCAATTTCTGAAGTAATTAAAAAAGTGATGAAATGATAAGGAAATTAAAATATTTTTAACCTTAGCTTTGTTTTTTTATGGGCTTTGAAAAATGTTCCACTACTTGCAAAAACCTTTTTTTAGTAAAGATATCTGAAAGTAATCTTGGAAGCCCTAAATAACTTTACTTGATACTCTGTGATTGGAGGATCTAAAT
The DNA here is from genome assembly GCA_015106775.1 of Etroplus canarensis. Lineage (NCBI taxonomy): Eukaryota > Metazoa > Chordata > Actinopteri > Cichliformes > Cichlidae > Etroplus > Etroplus canarensis. The sequence goes on along the minus strand of VUQH01032626.1, from coordinate 46,436 downwards.
TTAGGTGACACCTGGCCACACACATGCACACAGGAGGTTTGTCACACTGGGCTTTTTGTGACATCAGTGCATCGGCTTCATTTGCATGACAGGGAAAATGAAGACACCCACAGCATGTCCACACCCTGCATGTTACAGCTCTCAGCCCTGTCATGGAGATATGCTTGATCATTTTAAAATATCTGTGCTCACACATACTTTGCTTTTATTTTTTATGCAGTGTAAACCTATTAATGGTCAGAAAATGTTTTTATGTTATGTACAAACCCCAGCAGAGCTGTTTCACTTGAGTATGATGGAATGTAGGAAAGTTTCTACTCTTCTTTTACAATCAAGGAGCTTCTACTGGTGATGGACCAGCTACATTAAGCTTTAAGGCAATGCAGTGTTGTGAAAGTTGCTGCCATCAAGGCAATGGCACAATGTAGTCTGAAAGGCAAGTGGTGCAAAGTGGTCAACAGGGCTGAATTTATGTCTCTATCTGCATTACACGGTTTTCTTAATTTTTTTCTTTATTAATATTATTTTGGGTCCCGGAAGCTGAGAATTAGTGTTTTTTTCTTAAAAATACATAAGTCCCAATATTTGCAAAAGCAAAGAAAGTTGTGTGACAGCTCCTGTTACTGTATTGAAGATTTTTCCAGAATCTTTAAAAGCTCATCGAACCATCTGTATCTAAAAAAAAAAAAAATCAGAAAAATTAAAATACCACTTTAGCCCTCAACGGGTTGATGAGCTGGTTTCCACTTGTTAGTCATTTTAACAACAAATCACGACTCAACTTATTTCATGCATCAAGATCTGATGTGTGATTTGTTCCCTGATAAAAGCAGTTTGCTTAAAGGCATTTTTCAGATGGCAACTCCATTTCCTTTATAGGTAAATGGGAATGACTTATTTTGCTTTTTTGTATAAAAAAAATAAGACACATGAACATTAAGAATGAAACTATTAAATAATACAGTTTAACATCAATGTGAACAGGTGTAAACCTTTTCAGTTTTGTTCCACAAGCAGAACACCACAGGTGTTCCCCGTGCATTTGTGTTATGGCCTGGATTTATACACAGAGCTGAAATGTGGTTTGATGCGCTGCCAACATGATAAAGAAGTCAGGCCTATGCTTTTCATAAGCTGGTGAACTAAAATGCTTTGGATCTCAGAGATTTTTCTGTTGAAGGTTCACGTGATACTTTACTTTCGTATCCTGCAAACCTGACACCCTGCATGTATACATGTGCTGCAAGCTTTGGAACATGATAAGGTAATTATCTAAATGTCAGTTTTAAGCTACAGGATTTCTGTAAGTTAGGCTAAAGCATTTCGGCAATGTAAAACCTTTTTTTTTTTTTTTTTACAATGGAATGTGGATAATTCAGAACTCTACATGCCTTACCACAGGAGCTTGTAGTAAGGCATGTAAGGCTAACTAGACATAAGACGCAAAAACAATCCTCTACAAGGTTTCTGTTAGCTCTGCAGACCTCAGCTGCATGATGCTGTGCCAAATGTTCCTTTTTAAAAATTTCCAAAATTTGGGATAAGTAAGGTTTATCTCATCTTCATATCTTATATTACAGTTGTGTGAAAAAGAACGTTTTCACAGGACTCTTAAGTAGTTTTAGAAAAAATTACTTTTGTAAAAGCCAAGTTCAGCCAATGTGACTGTATAAAGCAGAAGTTTGGGCAGTTTGCTGATCTGGATCATTCCGACAAGTGTTAACACAATGCCACAATCTTCTCAGGAGTGTAAGTCCCAGCAAATTCACCCCAAGGTCAGACCAGGCAATGCTCAGAGAAACTGCCAAAAACCCAAAACCTACATCTCAGAATCTACAGGCCTCAGCTGGCAAGTTAAATGTTAAAGTTCATGACAGAACAATTAGAATAAGAATGAACAAGTATGGCTTGTTTAGAAAAGTTGCTAGTTGAAAGCCTCTTCTCTCTAAAAAGGACATGGCAGCATGGAATATGCTTATGAAGTTATATCTGAACAATCCAAAAGACTTCTGAAACAATGTCCTTTGGACAGACCAAACCAAAGTGGAAATGTTTGGCCATAATGCACAGTGCGGAATTTGGTAAAAAACCAAATACAGCGTATCAGCACAAACACCCCACAATACAGTAAGAGCTTGAGAAACCATTTAAACATCTTATTTTTGAATGTTTTCAGATGGTTAAAAGTGTTTCTGAGAATTTCTGGAAAAACCTTCAAAATAGTGATAGGTCTTTTTAAAAAAAAAAAAAAAATTAATTCATGATGGGGAACAACTTTATATTAACCAATTCTGTGCTCTGAAGATGTGAGCAGCAAACTACAGTGAAATTACAACTATGTAGGCTTCTTGTTGTGACTGAAGCACACAGAGGAAGTTGCAAGCCCAGAGAAAATATGTGACAACCTAGAAAAATTAGAAAACAATCAAATGACTGATGATAGTCTCGGTGCTGTTACGGTCATGTTCAAGGCTTTTCTTTCACAGCGTATTTCATGTATTAGCCTAAACAGGAAATATTTCCCACGTGCACATCTTCTCCATGATACTATGGAGGAGTTCTAACACATTTACAAACTACTGATACATACAGTAAGAGAAGTACCACAGTTGCTATACACTGGCATAATATCTGTGACTTCATATATTGTAACATTAATACATTATACCAGGAATTTCTTAAAAAGTGACACTGCAGTCATTTTTAAAACCGATCAGGGTTTTTCTACATCTTTGTCATGCAGAACCAAATGAACAAGTCTACTTTTTCTGCTGGTACAAGGCCACTGCGATCGTTCTGAGGTATCAAGCAAAGGAATCACAAAGCACTCAAAGCACTGTTAGTAGACAGGAAGAAGCAGCAAAACTAAAAGACACCATGACAGCATCAAGATAAGACATAACAAATCTCGTAACCCTGAATGAAACAGACACTGAAACTCGATCTCAAATTGTCAGAGCTAATTAGCAGCATTACAAAGTGGTGTTTGGTGTCCACGTCACCACAGACAGTAGCACATACCTTACAGAAACAGCTAAGCAGGCAAAGAGGCTACAAAGTAAAAACACCAATTTGCCGTTTGTCAGGTTAGTTCCTCCCCCACCCAAGAAAAAAAGGACATTTTGAACAACTGATGCTTTTATATGAAAAAAAACTGGAACATGTGAAGTTCATTGCATCTTGCTCTTTGCAATTCGTAAACCTGATATAATCAGCTACAGAAGTAATCTCATGAGGTGAGATAGCTTAATATGTTTTTCAGATTCTTCTATGATATGCATGATATGCGTGGATGACTCTGGACACACAGAGCAAATGCCAGTTTATACCAAACCAGGCAAAAACAAAAAAGTTCTCTCTTTCAGCCTGTCACTTCTTCCTGAAGTCACTTTTGGTTTTACTTCCAGCTTGGCTTCCTGCTTCTGCTGGATGTCACCAAGTCTCTGGACTGCACAGATTTTTCAGAGAAGCTGCTAGATTTACGTATGTCCTCACGTGGTACAGGTGGAGGGGGAGTCTCACTACGGTAGGTGCTGCGGCTGGTCGCCTTCACACTTTGCACCCGACGCAGACTTGTTACTTGCGGCCGCTCCTCACTGGCGTGGCCTGTGTGTGACGCTCGGCTCTGCTTCTGTCGACTCAGGAGGGACGGGCTGCGAGATGGAGTAGACGGGACTGACAGGGGACCCAGCTCCTTCTTGGTCCTGGAAGATGAAGCTACAGTATTACGGGCAAAGCTGGGAACATCAGATGTGTTTTTTGCACTGTGCGTGTGTGAGCTGCTGTTCTCAGAAGAAGCTCCACCCTGGGTCTGAGCTTGAGCCTGGGCGAGGGCTCTCATAGTGGAGCGGCACATCTTCTCCTCGGGCGCAGGCTTGGGGATGTTCCTCAGGGGTTTGGCGCTCGGCTTGTGGATGGAAGATTTCCTTGGTGTTGAATCCCTTGCCCATCTAGAAATACTGCCTGTGAGCCCACCTCCCCTCTGGGCTTTTGACTCATCAGGAGGCAAACTGGAGTGCCGAGGAGGTCTTGTTGTCTTCTCGCTCCTTCCTCTTGCTGGGGTGCTCTGGTCACGGAGAGGCCGCCGTGTCTCTCCACTGTCGTGCACTGTAGGTTTCTCAGCTCGCTTGCTGCTACCTGTCCTGGTAAGCTTGCCGATGGGCACAACTTTCCGCATACCCTGGTTCTCACTGCTGGTCAGCATTCGTACACCACGGCCTCCGCTGCTCTTGGTCGCTTTGTTGACTTTAACCTTTGTGGGCACTGGTTTTCGATTGTTTCGCTGCGCATCTTTCTCCGCACCCTGTTTTCCTTCAGCAGTGTCACAGCTCTCTGTGTCCCACTCTTCTGTGGTAGCAGACGGAGTCATGGATGCTGCATCCCCAGATCTGGGTGCCGAGAGTTCATTGGTTGAAGTTGACTGATCGTTGGGAGACATGGACTCCAAATTAGAGGACAGAGAGCTCTGATCTTGCTGACTCTCCTGATCTTTGCTGCAGTCAGTTGCTCTAAAATGAAGTCCTTTTGTTGATGAGCTTTCCACCTCAGAGCAATCCAAGGTGACAGAGATGTCTGTTTCTGTGCAGTCTAGTATGTAAAACACTGGCTTCTTGTTGGATACAGAGGTATCCAGTGGAAGAGGGGTGTCACAGGTTGTTGATGAAACTGTGCTGTAGTCATCTTCTTCTTTCTCTCTCTCAGAGGAGAACCCAGCCTGTGTAGAAGGATCTGTTTTATCTTCCCATGCTGCCTTGGGATCTGCCCCTCTTTCTAAAACTTTATCAAGTAAAAGGTTGTCCAGAGTCTTAGGAGGTGAATGTCTCTCCTTTTCCAAGTCTGTCACTACAACATCCTCCTGGTTGACAAACCGTATGTGATTGCTGTTATTGTTTGGACTAGGTAGGTCAAAAGCTTGGGGACCTCGGACTAAAGTATGCTTCTCTACACTAACATTCATGTGGCCAGTAATTGTTGGGTTGGGAATAAGGGGAGGTTTCTGAAAGACACAGAAGGAACGAGGCAGAACGCTGCTCTCTGACACAGATGAGTAATTGTTGTTATAAGGGTCCTCGTTATCATTTAGCCCAGAGGAAGAAAACTTTGCCAGTGGGCTGATAGGTTCAGTTTCTGCATGTGGAGACGTCACTTGTCTGTCATAGCCCAGCTCCCGATTGTCGTTCTGGGCGAACATCCATGGGTTCATCTTCCGCTGTAGAGGACGGCCTGACCGAGGAAGACTGTTAAACTTCGAATAGTCAGTGGGATTCCCTGTGCTTCCAAACAGCTCGAGGTATCCCTGGAGTTCACGATCTGCTATGGAGGTCATGGTGTGCCGGTGACGGCGGGCGCTGGCAGAACGTCCCAGTGGGCTGTGTGGACTCTGAGACCTCTGCTGGAGGAAGTCCAGGAGGCCCTCCTTAGTGAGCATTTCCACATCATTCTCGCTGCTGCTGCGACCAAATCCTCCACTCTGATCTGCACCTGACCATGCGAAGCGCTTCTCCTCCAGTTCTCTGAGACGACGCTGTCTGGCTTCTTCCTTCAACTCCCGGTCCATGTTGTCCTGAGGAAAAAAAACAGAAAGGTGGGGAATTTGAGAAAGGCACATGAGAACATAAATCATTGTGATCTCCGATTAAACTCCAAGAAATAATTTCAAGCATCTTTTTACCTCTGAATTTATTCACATTTTTAATGAATTAAAAAAAAAAAAAATCAAACATAGGGCTGCCATACTGTCATGTATGTGTGCATGAACTACTTTGCTATTTAAGCAAACCCTTCGTTGTTATTTCAATTCTTGCTGCAAATGAGTAAACAAAATGCCTAGAATTTGGCTCGTATGCCTTCGCCTTAAATCCTGTATGAGCTTGTTCTTTGACTCCACAATCTTGTAACTGTTATCAAATGTTCTACTCATCTTAAGTATCAATCATGCAAAATTTGAAAAAGATTCAGCAAACAAGCCACCTCCTGTAGTGGTAAAATTTTAACAGACAGATGCATATACCTCAAAAAAAAAAAGTTATCAAATCTTCCACCCATCGAAGTCATTATGAAGAAATTTTGGCAAGGATCCAGCCCTGCTGCTGCTATGATGGCAACAAGAATTTCATTAATGACTCTGTGTTACCTTGACCTTTGACCCCACAATATCAAATGTTATCAGATCCTCTACCCATCATAGGTATTAACCACACAAAGTTTAGTAAAGATCCAGCAAAAAAGTCAGCTCCTGTGCTGTAACAATATAAGTAACAGACAAACAATTCTAAAAAATAATGCCTCTGCTACAAAGGCATAATAAAATGAAAGCCGAACTTCTTTAATTTTCTGCTTCCACTTGTACTGGAAATGTATTGTTTCCAAACTTCAGTGGATCCATGACCTGATGGCCAGCAAGAGACTACTAGTCCTTTGTTCACCATCAACTAGAAAAGAGTGACTCATGACTATGTATTAGGGAAACGGTGACTGAAGCATAAAAGCCCACGTCAATACAATTAATTCTGAAAGGGCAAAAAAACAATACTTAAATAATTTAGTCACTATGTAAAACACATGCTGTGCACATGAAATAATAAATATTAACAAGTTACTGCACAAAACAACTGTGTGCAGTAACTTGTTAACCACGGTGAGAACCAGTAAGTAATTCTATTAAGTGTGAGTGTTTTCCTCACCTGGTCTCTTTAAAGACTACCAAAAACTAGAGGAATAAGATATTATAATGAAATGCCTAGAACTTGGCCAGTATACAACCACCTTAAATGTGACCCAATGTGACCTAGACCTTTGACCACACAATCTTGCAAATGGTATCAGATCTTCTACCCATCACAGGTATAAACTGAACAAAATTTGGAAGAGAGCCAGCAAACAAGTCAGCTCCTGTAGTGGTAACACGATTTGTAATGGATGGACAGACAACCCTGAAAAAACATAGTGCCTCTAATAAGCTAGAATTGTTTCATTTAAACTGACCTTAACAGCTTTCTTAAATTTGATGCAGAAGTCCTGAAAGATCCGGAAGCACTCATCTAGCTTAAAGGTGTCCTTATCTTCGCAAAAGAAATCGATGAGAGCGCTTCCCTCCTTACGCAGATCCAGCCTGCGTCTCTTTAGGTCCTGAAGTGTCCGTGCTGAACTCTGAGAAAAAGACACCAAGCACACATGCACATTTTTTATTCACAAGGTGTTATCCACTTATACAGAAGTCATTATCTGTAGCACTTAAGTCAGCAGCTTCAGAAATGAAAAGTGGCCTGGATCCAACCTTCTGTATGCATGACTGTGTATATAATGTATTGCATAAAGGCTGCTGCTGCTTTACCTGCAGAAACGGCTCCAACTGCTGCAGTAACTCTTGGTCTCCTTGAACTTTGTCTTCCAGGGATTTGATTCGGACATACAAAGAGGAAAACTCCTCCTCAATGTTTTCCACTGAAATTCTACATGAACACATGAACAGACTTGAAAACACATTTTTTTATATACATATGTATATAATGTGGGTGTGTGTATGCAATCAGCAGTGTTTTTACACACACACACACACACATATACGTGTGTGTGTGTGTGTGTGTGTGTGTGTGTGTGTGTGTGTGTAAAAAACACTACCGATTGCATGTATTCAGCATAACACAATGTGACATGATTTTTCTGAATGCACTGCTGAACTGTATAAAAGGAAGACTGCAGGGAGAAATGCTACCTTGAGGGCAGAAGGGAGGAGTAATCTTGGCTCTGTGGTGCAGTAGCTGCACTAACACCACACAGAGATGACCTTGTGAAGCTGACAGAGCCTGACTGTGTTGTGAACATGAGTCTTATTCTGCACTTAAGTTAGATGTCAGCTTGGTTAATGGGGTTGGACTTGACTGTATCAATGAGATACCAAAGCAGTAATTTTCATCAGTGCCTCATTATGGCCTCAATCACCATATTTGGCCTTATAATAATTATGATGGTGGTCAATTTAAAAATCAGTGTTACATTTTTCAGGTTTTACAGAGGATTAATGTCTGCTGTGTAACTGATTGATGCAAATTGACACTTCACTTGTGTGGCGCACTCCTCCAATCCTGAACTTACCCTGTCTCTCAGTTTTATGGTGCAAGCTGGTACAGTAGCAAAAAATATAACTGTATGGATGTGGAAAAAAAGCTCTTTGCCTGACTGCAAAGGTGATTATGGACTCTTATGTCTCTCACTGACAAGAATTTGATTCCCTCTGATTACCTGGCCGCACTCTGGACATCCAGAAGCTTCTCAGGAAACTTCAACAGCTTCTCATCTTTTTTCTTTGCCTCCTGTGTGGAGAGAAATGTCATGCAATTTACATCTAAATATTGATTGTAGTGAGATAGCTGCTGGTTGAAGGACTAATCTTTGTTTGGTTATGTAACTGCTTGGCGAGTGACTCTTGGCTCATTACTATTTCCTGTCACCATCTGCTGTCCACCTCCCCTCCTGTAACTTCAGTGAATGAACACTGTTGACTCAAGCACCACCACTGTGAAATATTTATATAAAATTAATTCTCTGTTACAGAGCAATAGCCACGTTTTTCTCCATATTGTACTATTGGACATTTTTCTGATAAACTATATAACTAAGGGCAGAGCACACATTTTTCTACAGCTGTTGAACAATTAATTCATCTTTGCTAACTGTGGGTATGCTGAGAGTAATTTAACATGGCTTGTTCAGTATTTGTACTCTATGTTTTTTTTTAATAAGTTCTATACAAATCAACACATTAATGGAATAATTACGGCGTATACTGGAGAGGTTTGAAAAATGCAAACTAATTAGTAACCCTGCAAAAAGCACTAACTGTATGAAGCTTTCAATATGAAATACACTACATGGACAAAGGTATTGGGCCACCTACACATTACACCTACAGGAGCTTTTATGACATCCCATTCTAAATCCATAGTCATTAATATGGACTTGGTCCCCCTTTGCAGGTAGAACAGCTTCCACTCTTCTGGGAAGGCTTTCTACAAGACTTTTGGAGTGTGTCTGTGGGAGTTTTTACCCATTTGTCCAGAACAGTGATTGTGAAGTCAGACTGTGATGTTGGATGAGAGGGCCTGGACTGCAGTCTCCATTCTAGCACATCCCAAAAGTGTTTGATGGTGTGGAGGTCAAGTTCTTTCGCACCAAACTCATCCAAAAATGCCTTTATGGACCTTGCTTTGTGCACTGGGGCACAGTCATGCTGGAACAGAAAAAGCCTTCCCCAAACTGTTCCCACAAAGTTGGAAGCATAGAATTGTCTGAAATGTCTAAGCCGAAGCATTAAGATTTCTTTTCACTGGAATTAAGAAGCCCAGGCTAAACCCAGAAAAAAACGTAGCATTATCCCCCCTTCGTCAATCCTTGCAGTTGGTACAGTGCAGTCAGACAGGCAACATTCTACTCACATTTGCCAAACCCAGACTCGTCCACATCGACTACCATATAGAGAAGCATGATTTGTCACTCCACAGAACACATACCCACTGCTCCAGAGTCTAATGGCGGCATGCTTTACACTACTCCATCCGATACTTGGCAATGTGCGTGCATGCAGCTGCTTGGCCACTGAAACCTATGCCATGAAGATACCAGCACACAGTTTTTGTACTGATGGCAGGGGAGGTTCGGAACTCTGCAGTTACTGAGTCAGCAGAGCATTGGTGACTTTTACGCACTATGTACCTCAGCACTCAAGGACCCCTCTCTGCGCTTTATGTGGTCTGAGTTGCTGTGGTTCTGAAATGCTTCGAGTTTGCAACAATACCACTTACAGCTGAATATCTAGAAGGTATCACAGTAGCATTCTTTCACAAATGTTTGCAAAGGCAGACTGCATGGCTAGGTGCTTGATTTTATATGCCTGTGGGAATGGCTCTAAATGAAACACCCAAATTCAAACATTAAGAGGTGCGACCCCATACTTTCGTCCACATAGCGCCAGGCTTCACTGAAACCTTGTCACAGAAGTGTTAATGTAATTTTAACATAGCCCTGTACTTGTTCTGAAACTGAGTAGAATCCACAATACATATGGTATTTTGTGCATCAAAGTTCATAATGTAAGTATAGCATCACTAACCATGGCCACAAAATGCAGCAAGTTCATCCCTGGCTTGTTGGCTTTGGTGTCGGCCAGTGAAAGGAGAGATGAGAGCTTGAATCCCACAGCGTTCCCTGCATAGCCACCCTGAGAACAGAGGAGACATTTTAAACAGAAAAAAACATGAACAATTTTACAGAAACAGAAGAAATAATGTCAAATAATAAGGCTGGGGACAAATAACTCTTCTTGAGTGATACCTCTTATTCCTTTGTGCAATGTATTTATTGGTTTTCCAAAAATTTGTTTTGGAAAATATAAATTTTAAAACTCTTAGATCAGAGCGTTGATACCAAATCTTTTGTCTGTCCAAAGTCAGGAGAGAAGGATTGATGTATATTAACATAACTTGAACAGCTCTTACCGCGTTCATGATGTTTCCGGCCTGCAATACCAGATGCAGGATGGCATGAAGCTCCTCACAGCTCATCAGCTCTATAGGAAGACATCAATATAAACTCAATTACAGACTCCAGAAACAGATCACAGTGGCTTTTTACAAACCATCTCATTTTCATTTACCACTACCATACAGTAAATACATCAGCAGTAATAATGTGTCGATTTGAGAATCAAAAAACATTAAATTAAAATTACTTACTTTCAGCACTTTAAAGGAACAGAACAAATGTTAAACAAAGTTTTAATTGAATTAAGTTCCTCTTAATTGTCCCATGCAATGTTTAAGTGATTGCTCTGCAATGCAGAGAAAAGGTCATGGTGCTGTAGGGTTTTTTTAAAACAAAAAATCCAATACAGCACAAAGAGGTAAAAGTGTGTGACTCAGCTAAAATGACAAGCTGGCTCAAGTGATGGCTCAAGTTAAAAAAAGTTTCCTGATCAGGTAATCAATTTCCTGATGATGTTTGGTGCAATGTATACATGCAAGGATTATTTAACTGTGAATTACAAATTTGCATCACACTGCATTTTTAGGAAACCTATCAGAGTGGCTAATTTAATTTAGTTTATTAGGATTCCCATTATATAGTTATGCAGCAGCTATTAATTTTGACATTTTGGTATATAACCTATCTTGCTCAGCTGTGCCTTAACTTAGTACTAGTAGCAAAGCAGCATGCTAAACATTGCATATTGTGATCACTGTGAGCCAAATGGCAACTTCAACTCAGAGTCCCATGTTAAAAGGCTCAGCTGTGCAGCAGAAATAACATTCATAGTACAAAAAATGCTCTTTCCCATCTATAGTAAAATTCCCTGTTTATGACAAATATACACAGGCTATATTTTAAAAACTTACCTCCTAAATTGTATAAAGACTTCAGGCTTTTGCAAGCCAAGATAAGAGTTCCCTTTAATGTCACAGTGAATTACAGCTGCAGCTTGCTAACCAAGTTAGGTAGTCAGCACTAGTTAGCTGACATCTCCCCAGCTCTACTCTCACACCTAAATATGTCACATCTGGTCTGTCTTAGCATATTCATCATACCACTGATGTTTGGAGTCATTTTGATGACAATGAGGTTTTCAAAAAAGTTCCCGAATACACTTAAATAGCCTACATAGTACGTTTTTTGTAGAATCCCTTTTTATCCTCGGTTACAACCACTCTCATCAAATTGCCCAGGTCAGATGATTTCAGTAAAAATGGTTGCAATCTGTAATCTACGGTTGAAAAGAAGCATCTTTTGTGTTTTCATAATGTTTTAGTAAAAAGATTGATTCCAGAAGCCTGAAATGATTTATATCTCAATATCAAAAACAAGGCCAAAGAGTCATGCACAAAGCACAATCTGCTGTGTTTCTGAAATCTTACTCTTTATGGTGTCTTTGCAGTAAGAACAGCCCAAATGGTCAAAAGCAAAATGGGAGACTTGTGGGAGATGGCCTTAAAATACGAGAGTTGGCAGGTATGTCTTATTTAAGTGTTAGTATTCATGTCTATATTAGTCTTAGTATTTGCTTTATTCTTATTTTACATTGAAAGTTAGTTTTTTTTAATGTCCTGTGTTAGTTTTGCTTCCTGTCTGTTCTCCCCGATTCCTAGATTGTTTTCATCTGTTGTTGATCGTGTGTGCCTGCATCGCATTTACTTCCTGTGTCTGATCTGTAGTGAGAGTAGGGAGGAGGTGGAAGAGAGCCTTGAGAGATGGAGGTATGCACTGGAGAGAAGAGGAATGAAAGTCAGTAGAAACAGGACAGAGTACATGTGTGTGAATGAGAGGGAGGCAGGTATAAAGGTTGCCCACCCGTGCATTTGACAGAGCTGTGGGCTTGAGATGAACATTTTAGGGTTATCCTGTTTCTATGACGGCAAATGGAGCTAAAAGTAGAAAAAACTGCCTGAAACCACAGACAGTACAAAAAAAGGTTGTAGTTGGCCAAGTTCTGTTTAGAAGCCTCCAGATGACTGTTTTCACCATTGTCTTCTTGGTGTTTTGAAACCAGTTGTGACCAGTAAGGGGTGGATCTGTCTGGGTATTTGTGACTGACAAGTCATTGGCATGTCTCATCCTGCATAATCCTCCTTTCTGACTCTTAGATGACCATAATTTGTAAAAGGGACTTGGAACCAGAGTTTCCTGAGATCACAGTGCAAGTGATGTCAGAAAGGGGCCTCGTCTTCTCACAAGTGGAAGTCTGTTTTCAACCAGATGAGGCACCTCTGCATGTAATTTAAAAATGTAGATTTTAAGGGCCTACAAGCCTAGTGCCGGTCCCAAGCCCGGGTAAATGGGGAGGGTTGCGTCAGAAACGGCATCTGGTGTAAAAATCTTTGACAAATCAAATATGCAGATTCATAACATGACTTCCATGCTGGATCAGTCGCGGCCCAGGTTAACAATGACCGCCTCCAGTGCCGTTAGCCAACAGGGTGCCGGTGGAACCTATGCTACTGTTGGCCGAAGACCAAGGAGGGGGAGAGGGGGAAAGCGTGTTAGGAGGCAGAGAGAGAGAAGGAAAGGTGAAGAGAGGTGAAGAGAGTGTCAGACAGAATGATGACTTTGAAGCTGGAAACTGAAGGTGTGATGCTGAATGTTGTTAGTGCATATGCCCCACAAGTTGGATGCCAGTTAGAAGAGAAAGAGGAATTCTGGAGTAAGTTGGATGAAGTGGTAGAGAGTATTCCCAGGGGAGAGAGAGTGGTGATTGGAG
>VUQH01032626.1:21672-33170 GCA_015106775.1 Etroplus canarensis | reverse complement strand
CCGGTCGCGGCCCAGGTTAACAATGACCGCCTCCAGTGCCGTTAGCCAACAGGGTGCCGGTGGAACCTATGCTACTGTTGGCCGAAGACCAAGGAGGGGGAGAGGGGGAAAGCATGTTAGGAGGCAGAGAGAGAGCATGGATGTAGTGAAGGAGGACATGCAGGGGGTTGGTGTGAGGAAAGAGGATGCAAGGGATAGGGTGAGATGGAGGCAGATGATCCGCTATGGCGACCCCTAACGGGAGCAGCCTAAAGGAGAAGAAGACGATTTTAAGGCATGTCTGCAATTGCTTCACTTTTCAGACCTTGACACTGCAGTGTGTTTTCTTTTTAAAACAGATCCTGTAATGTGGGGGATTGATGAGTCATAAAATAAATCAGTTCCTCGTTTTCTGCTATCACATAACCGACCACACTGATGACGACAGAAGATAGAAGAAGAACTTCAGAACTTCAATGACCAAGTCATTTTTAGTGTTTGTCATCAAAATGACTTACTGTTGCGGACTTATAACAGTAGATAATATTATATTTGTCATGACACTTTACAAAATAATAAGGTAAGAAAAGCCAAACAGTGAAACAGATAGAAATCATAGGGGAGAAAAAGAGATTTTATTTCTCTAAGCCACTACTGCATATTATTGCTTGTTTTTGTTTTTAATACATTAGAAGCCCTGAAAACAATGGTGGAATCTGAAGTGACTTCTATTAATATGCTTCTAGCAAGAAGTTGGGACAGAAACCAAGCACATAATTAAACCAGTCTCTCCCCGCAATCACCACAACATTGGTGTGAGAGAACAGCACTCTTGCCAAGAAGCAAGCTAACCACACACTGAGATGCCCCTCTATCCACAACAAAGACTGGCACACAAACACTCTGACACTAACCCAACTGTGAGTGTTTGCTGACTCTACCTTTTCTTCTAGCATACTTGCAGTGCAAGAGCTAGGAACCCATAAAGAAAGAAGATTTTTAAAAATAACTTTGGAGATGGAGAACAGAACAAAAGAAAAATATTCATAAAAGAAGTAGAAACAACTTCATACCGAAGCAGAAAAAGTGCTCTTACACATAGACATACTGCATGTATGCAGAAAGATTGCTATTCATAGCTAGTTATTAAAAATGATTATCAAAAGGGAATTTAGATTATTTCTTCATGTTCAGGTAGAATTACCATCTGAAACCAGTCAATGTTCCAGCACAAAGCAAACATCACAGTTTTGTCACTGTGCACTCAACTACATGTACAGATGATTCATGTTTAATTTTGAGAGCAGCTACTGATCATCATGATCTCCTCATAGTCATACTATATTTTTAGAGCTTTAAAAACACAGCAATCCCTGCTTTGATGAATTAATGTAAGAATTTTTTTTTTTGCCAATATATTTATTATCTTTTTCAAAATTATTTCACAAACACATAACATATACACATACATACATACATATACCATACCCTTGCATCACAAAAAAATAAAAATAGAAAAAAAAAATAGCTTTTAAGTCTATTGTCCTCTCACCAAGACGTCCCCATATCTCCACAAGTATGCCATCTAGATCAACCGCCTTTCCACTCTTCATCCTCTTCGTAGCTGTCCTGCGGTTCCTGATTCACTATCTTTCCTCCATCTATCCTCCTCTCTCTCCCATTTTCCTCATTCATCAGCTCCTTAAAGTACTCCTTCTGTCTCCTCAACACACTCCGTTAAAGGAATATATCTTGAATATCTTTTCTTCACATCCACCACTAACCACTTTTTAAACCAAGTGAAATGTGTATGGTCAAAATAAATGATTTGTATAACTTGGTGAAACTTGGAGCACATTTTTGCTTTGCTGTTCTGTGCGATTCTGTGTTGCTTGCAGGTACTTACTAGTTGCTTTGCAAATAGTAGGATTAGTGGTTCTGCTGAAGGTCTCATCCTGTGAGTTCTTCCTTCCCACCTTCACCAAGTGCAGTTTATAGGGCATTGTCTGATTGTTGGGGATTTCTATCTAATATTGTCAGGTCTTTATTTTTCACTGTAACGCATTTTGAGGCAACTTCTGCTGTGAATTGGTGCTATATAAACTTGAATTGAACTGAAAAGATTTGAATAAGGAAGCAACTCAAGGATATGGATATGAAGGATTATAGATATTAAATTTATTTCCCTGGCAGTGTGTGATTTCTTACATTTTTCAGTTGTTACTTGTGTTACTTTTTCAACTATTTTAAAGATGTTATCTTCAAATGCATTTTTAGATAACTTTTTTGCATCAATTCACCCACATTTTGTGCCTTCTAAACTCATAGGCTTTACTACTCAACAATTGGCTTATACTGTCATCTTGTGGCAATATTTGGTATTACATCCATCGTTTTTATTATAATCTTGTTCTTGATTTTTTTTCTTCTTGTTCTTCTTTTTCTTGTTCTCTTCCCTCTTCTTTTACCTGCTCCCTTTAAGGATCACAGCAGTTGATCATCTGCCTCCATCTCACCCTATCCCTTGCATCATCTTCTATCACCACAACCCTTTGTATGTCCTCCTTCTTCCATTAACCATCTTTGTGGTCTTCCTCTTTTCCTCCTGCCTGGCAGCTCCATTTTCAGCATCCTTTGTCAAGTGTATCCACTTCCACCATCTCAGCCTTGCCTCTCTGACTTCAACCTGAGCTGTCCCTCTGATGTACTCATGACATGTACTCGTGACATTGATGAAACTGTTGAAGCCAGTCATCTCCCATTACTGCTAATTTTCAAGTGTAAATCTCCAGAATAATCACACTAGAATATTAATCAAAATTCAAAAGTAGAAAATATTATGCATAATACATGACAGAATTTTAACTCAACCCACTTCACAGTAATTCATTTTGCAAAGAGCCTCCTCATTACTTCGTACCTGAATTCAAAGATGCGGCTTGCATTCTTAATCTGGACTCACTGAATGATTCACAACATCAAGAGGACAAAGAGGATGCAAAAAAAGACTCGTGTGGCTTTTTGAAAGAACCACAGAGCTACAATTCTGCACTTTCCCTGCTGTGATGATAGTCTGACTAATTGTAGAAAAAATATATACATGATGCACATAGGAGCTGTTTAATTCACTGCTACTGTTCTGTCACACTAGTAAAATCACAACTTACCATTTTCAGGAAATAGTGATCAAGCAGTTAAAGCAAAATACTCTAGAATCTCTTAATTCAGTGTGAGGTTAGCATATGTTTGTGTTAATGGTCAAATCTTTTACTTTATTGAGCATTATACTTTACTACTTCTATGTAAGGATGAGCACAAACATGGGGAAAACCTTGTGAAGTAACTCTACTTCTTTATTTCATACTTCATGTCAAGATATGATTTCCATATGAAGTTATGCCTCATAACAAAAGACCATGTTCAAAGAATGAAGAAGGAAATTGTGGCTCACAAAATAAAGGCATTCTCTCATAATATTCTTTACAAAGTCATCTTACAACAAACAAAAACAAGCAGTTGTAACAGCAGAGTACCATAAATCAAAGTTCCTCACTAAACGTCTGACGTTAACCTAACTGTCAAGTTATACAAGGTTTCGCTGTGACAAAAGAACAAGAATGATCTGTACATACAAAAACAGTTAAGCTCCTGAGATTCTCTGTGGGACGGAGTCACTGCTCTCTACCTGCACCGCAGCAATGTCGGCATCAGCGAGAATTTCAGCTGAAGTTAAAAAGATTTTAGTTTTTAATGGCTTAAGAACTGCTTTTGTTGGAAATACTGCTGGGAACCAAACTGCTCTTGTGCTCTGATGTAACGATTGCAGTGGTGGAGGTATTTTGAGCATCTGACCCTGCCTTACACAGCTGGTGATGTGAACAAGTGCCAAAGTGAAACTGCAGTCCGAATAACATCAAAACTGAATGTTTCTGTGCTTACTCAGTCCACCACCATCATTTTACCTGTGTTCTTTGAACACGTTTCATGATTGGGAATGGAAAACAGTGACCATAGTTTGACGAATTTTAAAAGGAAATAGGATGTGTGTGTGAGGAGGGTTAGTATAGTATTATCTCTTTTTCACGAAGACAGTTACAAGCAATTACGATGACTTTCTCTTTAATGACTTTGGTGATGCAGAAATGTCTTGAAATACCTGAACACTTCATTTCAATATTGCTTTGACAAAAATAATCATATGCTTTACAATATTCACTAACGGCACGACTGTTTGACACGCATTCACACATATGGTAACCTGACAAGAAGTTGGCGAGCAAATATTTATGTATACACTGGAGCTGCAGAGACGGCTCTTCTGTGGTCTACTGTCAGATTTTCCTACAGGACAAAGACAGATGTTTTAGCGCTGGTACTATTACACTGTTTACATTTACCACCACCGCCTCCCTATCATAGATTTATGCACATCAAAGTGGGGCTATTGGTACGTGGGGGGGAAATGTCTTTATACCTCATTGTTTTTTAATCTCCTGTGTCTCTTTTCATATGCCTTCCTTTCATTGCTTCCTCCCTGCTGCCAGAGACAAACGGAGATCAATCGTCAGTTTTTTCCACCCCTCACAGATCCAAGATTTGGGCTTTTGGACGATGAGAAACACGTTTCCATCTGTTAGGGAGATCTGTTCATCCAATTGATGCATTCAAGACGAGTCCTTCTGTTCTTTGCCAAAGCCAAAGTCCCAGTTGACATATCACTCAAACAGTCATCCATAATCTGTTCTTTTTTATCTGCCAAAGAGTATGTTAAAAAATCTGTTATCCTAACTTAACCCACAAATAGTTCCCGCATGCTGATGTTTCAATTCTTTCCGGTTGCTGAGGAGGATAGGTAACACATCCGCCGCCAGGGTCCTTCGCCTCCTAGTGTCCATTAGTCTCAGGGGCTGAGGCAGGGGTGGAGGGAGTGGATGAGCGCGAAGCAACTGAAGCTTTCTCCGCACCTGGACTGGAGACTGAAGGCACACTGTCTGGAGCTTTGACGCCAGCCAGACCGACAGGAGAGACCCCAGCGGTCGCTGATGCTGCTGTAGCCACAGCAGCCACTCTACTTGCAGTGATGGCAGAAACGGATTTGGGTTGAGCTTGCAGTCCTGGGCTGCAGATGAGGTGATGTCTCTCCCAGTCTTTGTGCTGGCAGAAGGATCCACAGTAGCGAGCGGCGTTGCAGCCACTGCATGTCTCACTAGCTTTGCGGCCACAATTCCAGCAACACTGAGGAGAGAGGAAAGATATGATGTAAGTTACTTTTGTTTGTCTCTCACATATAATTATGCATACTGTATTTGTATTTCTCGATTTTGAATAAACCCCTTAAAAATCGAAACTGCACCAATCTTTTTGGGCCATTTGGGGGCAGCAGAAACAAGTAAAAACAGCAATTTTGAGTCAAGGATGTGAACTTGTAAGGAACAGCTGCCTCTATACACATCCAGTAACTAAAACATTAATTTTGAGTTATTTTTCTGTACACCTTGTGAATTCCACATAGGCGCTTGTATTAAAGCCAACGAGTTGCTGAATGCTTCACTTCACTACAAGTAACCCCTTTATCCAATTTAACTGAGTCATTCGCTCCATTGTTAATGCTTAATTCCAACATTTATTTAATTGCTCCTAAAATACCAAGTCTTACTTGTGTATATGTGTAAGTTTAATGTAAAAAATAAACAAGAAACGGGTGTCCTGTGTGTGTGCTCTCTCATTCAAGACTGCTTAAATATTCTAATATCTCCACAATCTTTGCTCACCTCACTGGAATCCTCCTGTTCATTGATGACCATGATAGCATCTTCTTGAGCTTTACGCTTTGCCTCAGCCAGAGTCTTTTCCATCTTAGCCCTCTCAGCAGCAATCATCTCAAACGCCTTCTGTTCGGCCTCTGCTACAGCTTTCTGAACCTCATCCATGGCCTGACGTTTAACTTCATTCACAGCCTCTTCTATATGTCAGGGGAGAGAGTTGATTTAAGTTTAATTCTCCTTGTTTTTGCCGCGACTACTTGCATAAGTAAAGCATACAGTTGTCTAAGTATGTAAAAAAAAATCTGTAATCCTGACAGCCGGTTGAGTAAAAGACATTTTGACAACTTGGGTTTAAAGAAAAGCCCTTGAAAGTTTTTGTCATTAACTTAAACTCGTTGTGGTGTTCTTACCAGCTTTTCTCCAGATTTCATCTGTAACATATGCTGAGCCTGGCCGTGGCGCAAAGTCACGCTGGGAGTCTGCAGGAGTCACAGAGACAGAAGCAATTAGCATGTGCCATGGCTTACAAATTCACAGATATATGTAAATATACAGAGAGAGAAAGAGAGAGAGAGAGAGATAATGTTGTACTTTGTGTCTGACAGTGATTTAGTCAATTAAGGTAACAAGGTAACAGGTGTGTATAAAGATAGCTCTGATAGGGAGACGTTAATAGTTTCTTTGTCATCTTGACATTTATTTTGTCACTGATGCAAACAATTTCGAATATCTAGGCCACACAACCAACATTTTTGTTATCAGAGTCCTGGACTGATCTGAGATCTGACAGCTTTAGAAAGGAATGTGTTTGGCTTGGACAGAAACGCACACCAACAAGCTGTGTCAATATTCTGTCTGTTCCCTCAAATCTGTCTCCCTGAATCTTAATTCATTCCTAAATCGCTACTGGGCTCCGTCTCTCTAACACTGCTGCCTTTCTCATCTCCTTTTTCCCTCTCTCTACATCTCCCATGTCCCATCTTGCCACTTCTTTCTCTCATTGCCTTCTTTTACATCCCTTTTCTTTCCACCAAGCCTTTATACACCCCCACTATAGCAGCCCAAGCCCAGGCAAGCAGGCAGGCTTTCCGACTGTGAGCCCAGATGGTGCTCTGGCGAGTCAGCTAGCGCTGGGTCTCTGTGCCTGCAGGACGGCAGGACGGCCCTTCTGTGGCCGATATGGCGGAGGCCAGTCCTGGCACCTGTCTCTGACTATGGAGCAGCAGGGGGATGGCAAGGCTGGCACACAGAGAGAACACTGCCAGTACACAGCAGACTGAGGGACTAACTGTGGATGGACTCACTAACACACTGACATGTGACTTAGGTGCAGTTCTATTAATGACCACTAGATGATGTAATGCCTATGAAACAGAAGTGAGTCTGGACTTTGGTATCATCTGATTTAATCTCAGGATGTCCTGATCATTATGTACATCCTGAGATTAAATCAGATGATGCCAGTCCAGACTCACTTCTGTTTCATAGTCATTTAATCTCAGGATGTCATCAGCATTATGTAGTGTAGTGGTTTACACATTTGTCTTAACAAGCGATAGGTCCCTGGTTCAGTTCCAGGTGGGGCCACAAAAAAACAATTTACTCAGTTAAAAATATATTTTTTGATGCTTCAGCCATTGTCCTATTACAAGAGAAGATAACTGATTTGGCAAAGCTAAAAAGCAGTACCCAGCGCTCATAACTCAAAACATGGACCACATGAGCAAAGGTCTGCTTTTATGGTTTATTTGTTAAAACTGGCAGATGTTTAGGGTTATTATTTTAAACACCTGGGCAACTAAAACCATCTGCATGGCAACATCAAACTATCGAGGTAAATAAGTGGTTTGGATCACACAGAGCACCATACTGACAGACAGGAATTTGGCTTCATTCTGAAAGCCATAAAGCAATGACTGTGGAAAAATAGCGAGGAGACCGTGAAGACTGTGGCAAAATTGTTCGCAACACACCAACACATTTGAATTAAAAAATGGAGGAACCCACCTGACTCTGAAGAGTGAGGGCTGTGTGTTTTTGAAAAGGGAGCGGAGCCCGAGCCTCCTTTGCGTGGGTCCTCCTGCTCGCTTGTACGCCGTCTCCAGTAGTTGAGCTCCTCACGATCTGACTCCTGGCATCGCCTGAGCACGCTGACCGACCTCCGTGTCTTTTCCACCATGTCCACAATACAGTTCAACACCTTGATGATGACAAACAAAATTTTTATCTTTAACTATTTAGGAAAGAAACTAAGAATCCCATATAATTAATAATAATATAATTAATAATAACAATGATTAGAAGCAATACCATTTATTTCCACTATTTTTCTACCATTTTACAGATGTATCAGAGAGCATAGTGTGTAATCTATAGAACCTGTCTGAAGTTTCTAAAACTCCTCATATCATTAAACCAAGAACCAGTTCTAACATTTTCCTGACTAGCTGAACTCTCATCCCAGTGTGCAGTGAAACATAAATACCTTGTTTTAATACTTTAAAAAAATTAATAAGCACAGTTTTTGAGTTGCCAGCAAACATTGTTTGTGTCTTGCCAACTTGTAAATTCTAACCCCTTCAAGAGAAAGGCCATTTATACTCTGGAAAGGTGCTTAATTACAATACAATAATAAACTGCTTAATAACATTCACATGCACAGACTTATTGTATTATCCTTTCTTAGCTTGTATATACAGTTTGGCTGGCTTAAAATTGCACAAATGTAGAGAGAACAATACGGTGAAAAATGTTTACAACAACAATACCATATATGCACAAGTTAGTAGTAATTTGTAATCAGATATAAGCAGGGTGATCAGACATCTCTTTATCTGAAACTGCACAGCATTTTTACCTCTTGTCCCCCCATCCCACATGTTGAGACAGTATCCCACATTTTGACTGGCTCTGCAGGACATGCAGTTTTCTGAAGTCTGGCTTTTACCTGATGCATGTGAAGAAAGCAGGGAAGTGAAAGTAGCCATGTCATGCTACGCTATGCCAACCAGGCAAAGTTACAGTTCACCAAAAAGGCACAAAGGCTTTGCAGATTTTGTCGAATATGATGGAAACTACCACACCGGAAAGGAAGTGGCAGTACATACTGAGATGTTAGAGTTATTTTGTGTGAAAATATGGCGTGAAGTGAGAGAAAATTTTCAAAAAATGATCAGATATGGGTTAGAAAAAGGCCTTTCTGTCTATGGATGCATCCCTACTGAAACCCAAAGATGGATACCAGAACAACAGCTGAAATAAAACAGAATAGAGGAGTATATCAAGCCTGATGCATGAGACCATAAGAAGAAACTTAAGCTTCCTTCTATCCTTGTTGTATTTACTTAGCAAGTTGCATTCAGATAAAATATATTTGGCCTTTACTCACTTGGTGCCAATCTGGTAACCTTCACAGTTTATTACATTTGTATTTTGAAATTAGATAAAAAAAATCTAAGACTACCTTCCAGCATTGCTAACATGTCCCGCACAAAGACAGTGTTTGTCCCACATTTAGTTTGGTGGGATCTGGTCACCCTAGATATACTTCAATTTAAACCATTAGCAAAAAATGTTCATATTTACTGGATTATTTTTTTTATAGCACTTGTCTGTTTTGGACTTTCTGCCATTACAAACGGTGTTTCAAAAAGATGGACCCAATTTGAAATCACTATAGCTCTGCAACCACGACCCGCCTATGAATAAAACGTTATCACATGAAAGAGCAGGGCATAAAAGACCACAACTAGGTGCCGTTAACCATTTGAAACTTTGTGTAATTGTCCCATGTTCCTGTCGAGAAATATACCACATTGAAATTGGGTCCATTTTTTTGAAACACTCTGTAAATGTAAGTACAATATCAATAAAGCTCCTGGGTTTACTAATTTCTTATCTGCTATCAGCAAAATTAGTCATTCAGCTGCAATTATGAATTATAATTTAAATACAGAATTCTGAAACTCTGGATTTGCAAATGTTCAAAAAAACTCTGTAAATAGATTTTTACTCCAGATCACCTACAAGCTTTCTCAGATGGTAGCAACTCACACAGATTATCTGACGGGTCTTACTAATTAATTAAAGAGATAGCTACAAAAACAGAAAAAGGAAAGTGTCACGCTGAGGGAGCGTTTCCCACAAAAAAAAAACTGTCCTCATTAACAGCTTGTAACAAATACTGAACTACTAATAAATATGTTCCATCTCCCATATTGAATACATTAATGAAAGCTTATAAACCCCTGATGTCTTATCAGAAAGTGGTGACGTACTGATTACACGTGGTTTTAAGCTGTGATAAATTATTTTAGCAGTGAACCCCAGTAAAACAAACCACATTCTTTCTGTATCAAAAGTCAACAGCATCAGTGGTTCCTATCTGCAGACTTACATGGTCCAGATGCCTCCATTCATCAGCCCACTCTCTGTCAGTCAGTCTGTGGTCCACCGGCTCCTCACGGTAGCCGCCGTTAGTGCCTGTTTAAAACACATATAAGACAGACCACAGGCCATCATGATTAACATTCTTGTTAATAAAAGAGAAGCCACAAGTGACAGTAAGTGGGTGAAAGGTGTGTTTACATATGGTAAATGTGTGCTTCGTTAAAACTCACAGAAAAGCATTTTCTTTCAAGTTAAGTGTAGCTTCATTTCCCGCCATCAGAAATAGAAGATTACTAAAGCAACTCCTTTGCACAAGCTGTTGGCTAAAATTCAAAGGCGTGACCCTCGTACATACAATTTAGAGAGACAAGAAAATGTTTTATTTACTTATTTGTCTATTGTACAGGTGAATGTACATCAACAAGACAAAGCATGCAAGATAGATAAAGGGACAGTGAGAAATAAAGGTTGAGTGAAAGTGAAAAAGAGACCTCTGTGATGTAAAGCAGACCCAGAGCTCCCAAGCTCACACACATCTGGAAGTCAGCTGTCAGCCCCACACACACATAAACAGACACACTCCCTAAACTTCTTCCCATAGCACCTCCCCTCCTGGAGCTCACAGCATTCCAGTAGGGAGACACTCAGGCTGAGTGGAGTGGCTCCACTTCTAAATACAACCAGCCGTCCTGACACTCACTGTAGACCATTACAACCATGTACATATGCAAACACACACACGCAAAACAAAGCTTATCTGATTCCAATTTGGTCATTACACAATGACATCAGCGATATCTAAATACATTTACCAGTAAACAGGGTTTGCACACAAGTTTGTTCTCATACAAAAGCCAGAAAGACATCTGAATGTCCATACACACAGACCCACACAGTCTACAAAGATGCAAACCACAATCTCTTAAAACTGGGTAAGAAAGAGCCAACAAGAAGCCGCACACTAGGATTGTTTAAGAGAGTAATGCGATCGTCTCTCGCTCTCTCTCGCTCTCTCTCTCTCTCTCTCTCTCTCTCTCAAACACACACACACACACACACAAGTACACACACATTTTCTTCTCAACATCTTTGCTACTTCTGGTTCTCATCAGTGTGCATCAGTTCAAAGCCACCAGTGTGTGGACTGATGTGTTTATGCATGAGTGTGTGTGCCTATGAGTTAAGTGGCGGCAGGCGGGCGGGTGGCTGTCAGACAGAGGACTAAAAGACTCATAAACACAGCAACTCTACAGGAACATATCAAGGTGTGTGTCTGTACATGTGTATGTGTGCTACTGATGTTTCCACTGAATGCTGACAAGTCCCAAATGAAGGCTAGATATACACCAGAGTAGATCAAACTCC